>MKYW01000057.1:172621-201742 GCA_015776835.1 Aphidius ervi
CTATATATATAAATTTATCTATTCTTGAATTGAAAAATTCCCCGTACAAATATGCATTGGTTAATATTTTTTAATTTGTGGCACAGAGTACAGTTTTCCCGACATTACCCAGGATGCATCACATGGAGCACCTGCATAATTTACATGTACTTTTAATTGTTCATCATTATGTTCAAGTTTTTTTAGAAAATAAATTCCCCCTACGCATTAGCTGATATTTTTTATTTTGTGGCGCAAATAGAGTACAGTTTTCCCGACATTACCCAGGATACATCACAATGAGCACCTGCATAATTCACTTGTACTTTCATATTGTATATATCGTATAATCATATGTTTTTTAATAAATAATTTCTCCCTGGTGAATACGCATTTTTTTATCATTTTAAAAATAGTCACGAAATAGAGTACAGTTTTCCCGACATTACCCAGGATACTCACATAGAGCACCTGCATAATTTACGTGTACTATTTAAATCAAATTTATTTCAGTTTTATTAGAAAATCGATTCCCTCAAAACGAACGCACTGGTTGATATTTCCAAAATTTACGACGCAAATAAATTATCGACTATATTCTTAGAAAAATTAGCGCTTTATGTAATTCAATCTATTCCCTACAAAAAAATATTTAACAGACTTCTTGGCATTAACCAGGATGCACCACGTGGAGGTCATGTCTGTCCTAGCATCCCATAATCCTCACTGAACAATTTTAAATGATTTGATAAAACTAAAAACTCTATTTTGTCCCTGGTGCAATCCTCAACCCAACCCCAAATAATTTAAGTTAAAAGATAATTTGTACTCAAGAATCCAATAAACTGCCATAATATTAAAATGAATTTATCAAATTAATGAGTTGAGAAAAAAGCATTCAAATGTATTTTTTTTATATTTATATTATAAATTTATTTTATTTTAAAATGATTTAATGTATTTTTTCTTATTTCTAAATTATCAAATTATCTACCACCTTCATTTTTTGACTACTAACGATATTATTTTTACTACTATCAATCCAAAGCAACCCATATAATAATTAAAATAACCCCGACAAAAAAATATGAGCTGATAATTATTTTGAAAATTTTATTTTTTTTAAATTATTTTTTTAAACAAATTTATGAAACTACTATTTAAAAAAAATTACTACAGTCAATACTAGCTAGTTTTGAAAAAGAAGTTATTAATTCCGACACATTATGAAAAAATAAAAAAAATAACAAATTTCAAGACTTTTATTTTTGAACTACTATCAAAAAAAAATTTACTACTATCAATTACTAACGATATTATACTGTAAAAAAAATAAAAAAAATGAAAAACACCTCGAGAAAAAATCGCGCCCAAAATATCAATTTAAATACAAAACGTAAAATAAAAATGTTTCATTGGAAAAGTGCTCTAAAGTCAAATGAAAAAAAAAACTTACATACTCATATACATCGCAATTAGAAAAGGGTGATAATTTATCGAGTATAAATGATCACGATAGATAATAATGAAATCCTAACCACCCCTGTCTACTCTGTTTGAGGAAGACAGGGTCGACCCAGTTTGACTTTTAAATTACCACCATTCAATTTGGCATAAAAATTTAATTTAATTAATGAAAAAAAAAAAACATAGTCAAACTGAATCTAAAAAACAAACCAAATAATACTTTGAAATAACAAGAAGCTTTTAAAAATATAACAATTTTTTAAAACTTCAGGGACATGAGAGCATTTTTCTGGGATAGGTAAATTATTTCAACTAGACGGTTTCGATCTAGAGGGACTTACCTTGCAACTGCAAACTGCAAAATCCTGTAGAAGTTGTCCAGGTCTCCAATAAAATTCTCTCAGCAAAGCCATGTAGATGATGATCCATGCATAATTGATCCCAAAAACAGCAACAGGCACTATACACTTATACACTTTCACTAAGTTTTCAAATTATTTAATCGAAAAAATTATTTAATATAATTAAACACTAATTTTTAAACATTAATTTTTTTTTCTATATTAAAAACCCACTCGTTCGCGTTCTTTGTTAATTTAAAATAATTCTACATAAATTTATAAATTGTTTGACCAGAAGAAAAAAATAAATCAAAAAAACTTTTCTACAAAAAAACCACGAGGCTACACGTATTTCGAATATTCCTAACCAAATTTATTTTTAAATACCGACAAATTTCACGTGCACTCCGTAGAGAAAGAAAACGAAATAAAAAAAAATTATCTATGAAACCGAGAGGTCGCTGCTATTTTCTATGACTTCAACAGGTGACTCATCGATCGATTTTAAAATTTTTAAAACACGTTTCACGCTTGATACCGAAATAAAAGATCAACATGTTTGGAAAAATTTCTAATGGTTTTTTCAATGAAAATTTATAATTATTCAAAACTTTTAAAGATTAAAAAAAAAAATTAATTATAAAAATCGCGATAAAAAATAAAAAAATATATCGATTAATTTAAAATTCAAATAAAAAAAAAAAATTGAAAATAATTATTGATTTGTCACGATAATACTAAAAGAATAATTCTATCTAATTTAACCTCACTTGCACTTTTTTTTTTTCACAATTAAAAACCACGAGAAATTGTGCACAAATTAGCTTACCTGTATAATTTTTTTTTATCTAAAAATCGAGAAAATTATTGAATTGACGAAATACATGCAGTAATTTTAAATACTTAAAATAAAAACTTTTAAAATTATTTTACTCTACCAAAAAAATCACTTAAAATAATTTACTACTTTTAATTTTATTTTCTAATGCACGTGCAGCTACTTCAAATACTTCTAACCAAACTTTAAAAATTATTTTTACGCCCGGAATACTGCTGTTGACTCCGCCGCAGTCAAAGCAAGTTAAAGACTAACCAAATTTGTCTAGGCCCAGAGGCTGCTCCTTTCGATGACTATAGTTCTGTCTATGAGTCATCCCTTATCAGTAAGACAGCCAATGGAATATGTTTCATTTTTTCGTGCAAGAACTTGCACGAAAAAACTTGCTTTAACTTAGGACGACGTCCATATGAAAAAGGAAAGATCAACACATTACGTCCAAGTGCGAAAAAAACAACGTGTAAAAAAAGAAATTTTAATATTTTTCCTATTTCAATTTTAAAGCTAAAATTATTTAAATTATTAAATTATTTTTAACAATTTCTCAATATTAAAAAAAAATATTTTACTATTATCCTATATCGTATATATATCGTATATATATTTTTTTTTTCAAAACTAAAACGTACGCCTAACGTTGAAAATATCAACTAATACATGTTGGTAAACTTACCGACAAGTACTATTAATTTGTAAAATTTTTCACCGCTTGGTGGCTCTCTTTTTTTTTTTTTCTTCGACATGCCCAGCTCACTGAACCTCACATTCCTTGCAATAAAAAAAACAAAAAATTTTGACTGCAAAGCAAGTCGACCTGTTGCTTAGTGAGTGATCATTTTACAACGTTTTTTAGTGGTTTAATTGAGCTAATTGATTGTTTATTTTATAATAAATAACTTTGTTTATTCGTTGTCAACTCGATGACTGATAAATTATTGCTAAATGTTGCTATTTTCACACAAAAATTTCACATCGCCGGTGGTGGTCGAGTCATGGAAAGGACATTCATGAAATGCATTTCAAAATGGCATATAGGTATGTAAATATCATCAATATTTAATTTAATTACATGATAATAATTGAGAGACAAATAACAAATCGTAGAATAATTATAATATATATAATTATTTAGTAAAGAAAATTGAATTCAATCAATTGAGGTTAGGATGATTGTCATGCCATGTAAAAAAAAAAAAAACAAAAAATACTCATAATTAACAGTATTTTAATAAAAATCCATTACCAATAATATTATTTTAAATATTTAATATTCATATATGCAATTTAATTTATGTATTCTTGTTGATAATTTTTTTCTTCTTGAACAAAATAATATTCTAGTTATGTTAATTATTTGTTATCTTTTAATGTTTACAGATACAAAAAAGTATGCTGATAAATCATTAAAAAAATATAGCTAAACAATGGAAAAAGATTAAGACACTGAACAATATGTGGTGGTAAATATATATTTGTCATTTATAATATGCTTTTATTATTTATTCAACACAGCTCTAATATATTTTTATAAAAAAAATTACAGGTATTTTTTGATACTTTAATTGTACTGATAGTCAAAAAAGTACTGTTGAAAAAAGTTAGATGAAAAATAATCTTGAAAAAGGTATGTTTGTTGTTTGTTGTCTCAATTAGAGAACATTTATATTATATCTTGAATACTGATATAACTATAGCAACACAAAAATTAATTAATCAATTGAATATTTATTTATTTTCATAAAAACAGGTGTCTTGAAATTTATCAACTCAATCAGCTCTAACAAAAATAATATAATATTGTCAGTTGGACTAGTTAATTTATTATTTTATGCTCCATTGATGATACATTTTTTAAGATAAAAAAAACATTTGTCATCACCAACAGGATAGTCAAAAGGATGAGGACTATACAGGAACAGTATACGATCAATAAGTTTACAAAGCTGAGTTAAGATACATGTTGAAGCTTGAATATGCTGAGAACAAACTGCTAACAACGTTGGATAGTAGAAAATACCTGATGAAGACATGTGTTTTATCATGTAGCATGTGGTACAGTGTTGTTGATGATTTCATCATCCAGCAATTGGATAGATAGTAAGTATTTAAAATTGTATTTTATTCATGCATTCATTTTCCTTGTTAATTATGAATCAAAAAATGAATCATGCTTTAAATTTCAAATGAATAATAATGTTTTTATTTCAGTTTGTATGATAGTGTAAAAAGTAACACTAGTCTAGTGTTAAATAATATCATAATGAATTGTCTGAGTAAGAGCAACTGGACACCTGCTGTACTTCATGCTGAATATATGCTAAAAAAGGTAAGAGGCCTTCTGGTCATTAATTTAATAATCCCCTTTTAAAAAACAACCTCGTAATATTGCATATTATAACAAAGAGATCAGTAATTGTTTGATGAATGCTTTTTAATGAATATTATTAACATAGAGTATTTTTTGCGTAAATCGTAATACATATGATTTTATTGTGATTTTAAATGTCAATTAATCTGGCATTTTAAATTTCCTTTAAAAAACAATTTTTCAATGAATTATATATTTACAATTATTTTAAATTATTAATTTATAAACATGATGAAATAATAGTAATAATAATGATTATTATTCTATTCATGTTTTTATGAATATAATTTTACGACAGATAACAATACAAAAAATTATTATACAAACTTTAGTCACTGTATTAACAGTGTCTCTACTCATTTTTTTATAAATATATTTATTATTATTTGAATAATCAAAAAGTATATAAAAGTTTAAATTTACTTTATGATAGTTAAATATATACCTCAACAGTTGTATATATACAAACATCCCTTCAGGATGTTTGTGAAAATGATAACTAAGAAAAAGTGGTGAAATAATAACAACTGAGGGTAGATTAATAAATTTTGGGGGATAATAAATGAGGTGAAAAGAGGTACGACATCTAGTTGTGTAAAGTAAAGAAGAAGAAGATGATGATGATATAAAGAGGAGGGAGGGCAGTGAGGGATAAATGGTATTTGTGAGATTGCTGGCCGTGAAAGAGACGAGGATTCGTCGCTGAAACTCTGAAAGAGTTTCAAGCAGTTTCATGAGTTCAGTCGGTGCATGTGAGCGGAGCCAGCCGGTCGTGACTCCTTCTCCCCTATTTTAATTGACACGTTTTTTTTTTTTTTTTAATTTTTTATTGAGCTACTTTTATTATTGTTTGTTCTACTTGAATTTTAAAATATTATAATCAGTTTATTATTATGCTTGTTAATAATAAAAAAAAAAAAANATGAGTGAGACAAATTGATAAGATTTTTTTTTTTTTTTTTTTAAATTTTTTTATCATGTTTTGTGTAAATAAATTATTATCATATTTTATTTTCGTCAAATTTACATGAGACTCTGAACTATTACAATAATTAATGAGTGAAGTGTTATTAACTTGATCAAAAAAAAAAATAAATATAAAAAATCGGCGAGATTCCCTCCATGTTTATCGAACTCTTAAATGTCAAGTTTAATATCCATCCACTTTCAATGAATATTTACATAATATAATATTTAAAATTATCAATTTTTTTTTTCATTAACAAAATGAAAATGTTTAATATTCATAAAAACCCTTGATTAATCAATAATTTCCATTAAAATATTTGAACGAAATAAAGTGACAATGTCGCGATAGTGATTGAAATATATATTTGTTTTTAAATTAATTAAACTAAGTGTACTTTACTTTGACGATAATAATAATAGTAAAATATTTTTGATAAATAAACTCATCGAGATGTCGAGATTATCAAATCGCTTGTCATCAATCGCTGCTGTATTTGCGATTGCATTGCTCGTTATATTTATTGTGATCATGTGGTCTGATTTTGAATCAAAAAATAATGAAAAAAATGATAATATTAATATATCATCAGCATATAAACAATCACGTTTAATAAACGTAAATCAAAATATTAATAATTTTAATACACCTGATATTATTAATTTTTCGCCAAGTCAAGAAAATGATGGTGAGTTTATTAATACATTTAAATAATAATTAATTATTTTTATAAAAACATGCAGCTTAAATTACACTGGCAACACGAGTTGAATTAATATTATTTAAAAAATAAAAAATTACAAATTTAATAAAATCATATTTCACTTGGTGTCAGTAGATTAGAATCACATGAAATATTCCACTATGGTTTAATATTTTAACTGAATATAAATTTTGAAAAATAGATAAAACATGATTTTTTTTTTTAAATATAATATTCCAAATAAGATGATATATATATTATATACAAACTTTGATGATTTTTTTTTACGGTTGAATAATTTTATATACACTTTTTAAAGCTGGGGATAACAAGACCTTATGTTGTTTATTTAACGAATAATTTGCAAATGTGTTTTTAACTTACTCTAGCAATTTGTTATCCAAAGATAAGAAATACCCTGACGTTTGACTCTGCTTAGCAGTTTGTACTTATAAAAAAAATTCTACAAATTTTAAATCGATTGGAACTATATATAAAATTTTTTTTTTTTTATCTAGAATATATTTATTTCTTCTCGTATTTTTTATTTTTTCAAAAAAGCTTAAAATGATGAAATAATTTTTTTTTTTTCTAGTAAGCTTTTTATAAAATTGAAAAGTTCTTTTTATTTATTTATTTTTGGCTTGTTTAAATAATTGAAAAAAATATTTAGTCTTTGTCAATGATTCATTGATAATATAAAATATTAAAGGACTAAGTGTTTCCTTATTTGTTGAGGGTCATGAATTTACCTATCTGTCTATTTCAGTTTGAAAATAATTCTATTAATATTTAAGTTGAAAGTGAATGCAGACTAATAAAGTCTCTATATGACTACATTTATCCTTTGCATCATACGGTTATATATCAATGAGTTTAATACCTTCAAAATGTGAAAGTACTTCTTGAATTTTTCTTCAATGATAATTTAAAATTTGCAATATATTTATATAGAAAAATTTAATATATATTTATCACCTGGTTGCACTTTAAATATTGTTATTTAATTATGAATAATCGTGTCTTGATTATTATCACAAATATTTTTTTAAATTTTATCATCTAATCTTTTTTTTTTTTTTTTTTCTGATAATTTTTAAATGGATATATTCACTTAGCAGTTAAATATTTAATTATAAAATTAATTCCAATGACTAATTAATCATTTTAAATATCAAATAATAATTCATTTTATTCTAAATTATTTTTACTTAATTACTAAAATTTATTTTAACTTGTAAAAATAATAAGATATGATATGAAAAATCTTGACCTACAACAATCTCAATTCAAGTAAATAAAATTAATAAATATTTAAACAATAAAAATAAGAAAATAAATCATCAAAAAAATATAGTCTGTTATGACTAAAAATTTAATTGATGAGCGTGTAAATCAGTGTATCTTTTTATATTCTGATAAATATATATTTTTTTTTTTTCCTCCTGCTTCAAATTGGAGTGTCAATTGTCGATAGCATGACTAAAAAAGATCCTCTTAAAAACAAGTATAAATATTTATATTTAATATAAAATTAGCCTGAAAAAAATTGCTAATTGCTGAGATGAAATAAATATTTATACCATCAAATATTTTGTGTATACATATTGATGAAGAAAAAACGTAAAAAAAAAAAAGAAACCGAGTTTTTTTAAATCAATGCCTTGGTTTTTGGCTTGTGCATAATATATTTATTCTCCTTGGTCTTGTAAATTTTATTTTCCCTGTGCCAGACAACGTCGGGATACATGCAGTTCAACGACACGAAGTAACTGCAGAAACGACAAGTCGTATCACATAATCACGTTAAAATGCATTTAGTCAACCAAAACTGTTACATATAATAATAATAATTATCTTTTTATTTTTTTTTATTTAATAATTATTATAATATTACACTGTAAAGTGTTAAAATTAAATAATTAACTACCGTATTTATTAGATAATTTAAAAAACATAAATAAATTATATGTGATATAATAATTATATATGTAAATATATATTTTTTATTAGATTTTTTTTTTTTAAATGGTATAAAATTAATTCATCATTTGGCAATTGGCCAATTTAGTATAACGACTGGCTGATATATCCGATAGATGGTAAATATATATACATAATTCATTTTGGACCAGTTGAGAGTTACAGACATCATCACTGTATATGAATCATGATTTGAATAAGCATTGGAACCGTGTTTCCACGAAACCATATCAACGAATAAGCAATACGATTATTGCAATTACAAATTGAATTGAATTGGTCAAAATAATATTAAATAATTCTCAGAATTTTTTATTTTTATAATAAATAAATAAGGAAATATCTTATTTATATTTAATTATTCTCAATTTATTTTATTTTATTTTATTTATTTATTCAACTTTTCATTTATAAAAAATGGCAAGTTAATTTTTGTTTTTTTTTTTTTTCATTTTATTTTCATGAATTTTTCAATGAATATATAAATGAAAAAAAATAATATTATTATATTGATGTACATGAAAAATTCATTTGGCTAGTCAACCTTGTAGTATCACGTGAATTTTTTTTTTTTTATTTTATTTATTTATTTCTTCTACGACACTCGACGTATATCTGTTATATGCGTCTATATAACATTTTTCGCGCATCTCATATCCTGTTTTAAGATATCATATTATCATTGAGGTAAAGAATTATTTTTTTTTTTTTATTTTAAATTTTTCTCTCTCAAGTTCCAGCGTTTTTTTTTTTTTTCTTTTTTCATTTTCTAAATATATATCGTGGTGTACATGTGTTGTTAAAAAAGAAAAAACCCAATTTTACTTTTTTTTTTTTTTTTCTTTTTGCTTTTAGCATTTTACAAGTTTATGTGGTAAAAGAAACTATAAAGAACCTATAAAAATATGTTAGGAAAAAAATATAAAAAAATAGTTAAAAAAAAAGCTATTAAGAAAAACTGGATTTACTAAACTTTTTTATATTGAAAAAAATTTTTGAATTATTTGTGGTTATAAAAATTTATAGATTTTCATTTTAATATAATTATATATTTAAAAACCGAAAACAATTAATTTAAAATACATTTATAAAATGACAAATAATTATTGCAATTAATTTATTTTATTTCAATCAAAAATAAAATTCCAATTATTGTTTTTCTTCTTTTATAAATAAAAATAAAAATAAAAAGAAACACACACTTTTAAAAGTCGATAACTTTTTTTTTTATTTTATTTTTCTGTTAATATCTTCTCGTTGATGAAGTAAATAATCTCTTTGTATTAATTAAATTTGCGGTCATCGACCGTATTATTTTTTAAGTACATATTAAACACATTAAATTTAAAAATATTCTTGTAATGCAAAGTTTCAAGTATGCACATTACAATTTTATTAAAATCGATAAATTGATCCATGATGAACCTAAATTTATAAATATATATATTATCAAACAAGTTTTGACTTTGTTGATTCACTCAAAGACCACACAACAGAATAATAAGAATAACAAGAAAAAAAAAATCATTTTGAAAGATTTTTATATTAAAATTAGTTATAAATAAAATCAATTCACGACATTAAGAGCTTTTTCTTTCCCGGTAATTTTTATTTTTTTTATGTATCAGTAAAAAGCAAATAAAATCACTTAAATTTTTTTTATTATTACCGTTTAAAAATTATGTACGTGTTATATTATGTATGGGCATTTTTATTACGAGACATGTTTGCATGCTGCATTGTGATTTCGGAAAATGCTTACGGTTTAACTGCGATAGATTTATACATATAATAAATATATTATTTCCATTCATATCTGATGTCAGTATGTCACACATGCAAATGTATAAATTTACAAACGAAAAATAATCATCCAAGAGTTACTTGTAACTGTGTCATCTTTTAAAAATTAAATGATACAACTAAAAAATATAAAAAATAATTATATAAATTTTTTTTATCATCAATAACAGCTGTTTACATATAAAATTTTAGTTTTGTTAAATTCAAGTGTCTTGTTTTCTTTTATATACTTTATATATATAGTTGTTTTATATTTTTATTTGATTTTATTTTTTTTGCTATAAGCTTTTTAAATGAGCTTGTAGTCGCCCAGTATAAATTAATTAATCCAAAATGTAGTCGTTGTACTAGGTGAATTCGTGCATGTGAATCTCAATGTTTTTACAACTCCCTAACGTAAAAAGAAAGTTCTTAAAAGTTTAATGGAACATAAAATAAACAATTCTAAATAATTTACAGCCAAAAAACCCTGGAGACAATTTTTCCAGAAGAATAAATTAATCAATTTTGACAACACCCAATTGCAAAAAAAAAAGAAAATTACTTGATAAGTTGCCAAAATATATACATGAAAAAAAAAACAAAAAACACTACTCATTACCGCAGTAAAATCCTGAGACATTTTTTAAATAAAAATATAAATTTTCAAAGATTAAAGTATATTGATTTCACTAATACTAATATAAAAAATACAACAAATTTAAATTAAATAATAAAAACAATTTTAAATTAAATTAAAATAAATTAAAAATAAAAAGATAAATATTTAATTAATAATATATATTTAATTATGAAATTATATTTTTAGTTTGATGAAAAATAAAATATATAAAATTATCAGAATAGTTTATCTGAATAACACATTTGGGATTTATATTTTATTTATTTTTAATTTTTATTTTAATAGTACCTTGACGGCTAAATGTAAATGCATATATTCATCCACATTATTCTGATAAACATGCAACAAATATATATGAAAATTTTTATTCGCGTGCAACCGGTATACACAACTGACTCATCTGATCGACAGCAGAAGGATAAACTTTGTGAAAAAAATAAATAAATAAAAAATCTGAACACAAAAAAAAAATTACCAGTACATAACACGTGTTATAACTCAATTTAATCGCATGTCAATTATTATACTTTTCACGATAAATAATTATAAAACTGTAATAATTTCAAGCGTTACTTTGTAATTTCCTTGAAACAAATTATTACAAATTATTATTTAAAAAAATTAATCTAAATACAGTCTTTCATCATGTCAACATTCTAATAAAAAATTATTTTTTTTTCATAAATAATTACATAATAATAATATTGAATTTATTATTTAATATTATTTCAATTTTTAGTCGTCATTTTAGATAGACACGAATTTTATAAAAATTAATATTTAAAATCTAATCGTTATTTATTTCTTGGACAATCAAAAAATAGATAAATTAATATTCAAAAAACTTTTATTTTTAATAAAATAAAATTTATATTAATTTAATAAAAAAGTAATAATGTAAACAGTATATAATATCATCGTGGTTTGTGACGATAAAGTTTTGTATTTTATTGAAAATAATTTTCATCACAAATTCGTGAAGCTTTATTTGATTTAATTAAAAACTATTTTTATATTTTTTTTTCATAGAAATATTTCTTTTACAAAAATGCATAGATGTATCATTAAAAATTATCTATGAATAGACGATGTACATAGTAGAATATACAAAGTATAGATCAATTCAACTGTGACAAGACATGAATGACTTTTTTTTTTTTTTTTTTTGNATAAAGAACTTTATATACACGTGTGTATTTGAATTGAATGAACCACACCTTTGACATTTTTTTTTCTTCTTTTTTGCATCTTAAATAATTCTTTCGTTATATTTTACTCTTGTTTTATTTACTTATTTATTTTTTATTTTTTATTGACTCCTGTGAATTCTAATTTTTTGTACAATGAACTCTCATTTATCTTATCAGTTGACAATCTCGTAATATCACACGTTAAGTGTACTAACATGTGTTTTGTTTTTTTTTTTTTTTGTCTAATTTATTCAGAGAGTAAATATATTTATATATATTTTAATTTTGAGGCTGATGAACTTGAATATATTTTATCATTTTAAATTTAAAAAAAAAAATAATAATAATTAGCATAATATGTTGAATTCTTTTGCAATTTATATATATCATGTTTGAATTTTTTTTTATTTAAAAAAAAAATTAATTAGTTTGTTAATTCACTAAGTCTATAAATATTTAATAATATTTTTTTGTTTGATTTTATTTAATTAAATTATTTATAATATTTAATTGAAGTATAAATGTTTTTTTTTTTTTTTGATAAAAAATTTTCAACGACAAGTTTAAATAGATATTTATCTAAATTTATTAAATTAGCAAAACTTTATTTGATTCAATATTTCTTTTGTCATTTTTTTAATCGTATTTTCGTATCGCTTCATTTATTTGTTAAACTTTGCAATTGTATTTATCCAAAAGTCCGTAACTTCCGTCATTAAATAAGTGGGTAGTATTGCACGTGCACCAAACCATGAATAAACTTGGTGACAGTTTAAGATTATTTTTTTTTCCATTCAGTATTCCACTTCCTACATCATATATTAAAATAATATATATATATTTTTTTTTCATTTCACTTAAGTTTTATCTTGGCTTTTTTTGTCAGGCAAAATCAAGTGCCTCATCTCTTAAAGTTTATATATCTTGACCACGCCCTTTCAGTACACAACTTCAATTAAATCGCACTTAAACCATGCAGCCTAAACTGTCAGACTAAATATGCAAATTTTTCATAAATTATATTTCATGGTGATTGATCATCATCATACCGTAAATATTTCATAATTCTTAATTGAATGAACTTAAGGTTTGAATTCCAATTTATTCACATATTTTATAGTCTATAAAAATGAAAATTTCAATTTATTATCATCAAGCTAGTGCATTCTTAAAAAAAAAATTTGATGAGAATTTTATAAAAAAAAATAATATATATATTTTGTTGGGTATACAAAGGATGAACTTTATTATTAAATCTCTGATTTTATTTAATGATAAAATCAAATATAATAATACTATAAATAAAGTTGGAATTTTGATTGAGACATAGATTGCAAGTGCATCACACTCAATTACAGTGTAGTACATGATATGTGTATATATTTTTCATACTATTTACTTAATAAAAAAGTATAAAAAAATAAAAAATAAATAAAAATTACTTGCAACAAGGTTAAAGGGTTTTGTGCAATATATATTTAAAGGGCGTTATAAATTGTACATGTCTGTGTATTCAATACAACAATTTCAATTGCAATTAACCCCAGATGACTGTCTCCAGTCAGATCAGACTTTGAATTTCTGCATATTGTTGTTGTTGTTGTTGTTGTTGTTTACTTTGAATTGTTAGAAGCGTGTGATATTACACACTGTGTGACACAAATATTAATCAAGCTTTAAAAACTTGTATGTATTTTACATACACACTTGTAAATTTATTTATTTAATATATGTATATGTATACTCATTTGTTTAATTACTACATTGATTAATTATTTATATACGCTCTAGTTTTTAATGACTTCATGACACATGACAAATAATTTTGATATTATGGTTCCAATATTTAAACAACAGGAAATTCTATAATTTCGAGGATTGATCTCGCTTAAAAAAAAAATATTTCTAAGCATAAATTTCATAAAATTTTGCTTCTAGTATTTAGACAACACCTAAATAATATTACCCTGAAAGTTTTGAAATTTAATTTTAATTATTTTTATTTTTTTTTTGATTTTATATTTTGTTTCGAGACCTTCATGCTAAATTCGGGATTTTCGTTGAAGGTCCTGCTGGTTAAAAATATATTTCTCACTATAATTTTCATAAAATTATGGTTCTAATATTTAAACAACACCAAAATATTATTATTCTAAAAGTTTTAAAATTTAATTTCAATTATTTTCATATTTTTTTATCAATTTTATATTTTTCTATTTTTTACTTTTTTTTTTTGCTACTATAATGTTTGTTAAAAAATTTTTTCTTCATATAAATTTCATGAATTTATGCTTTTACTATTAAAACAACAGCAAAATATTATTATTCAAAAAGTTTTAAAATTTAATATGAATTATATGAAACAATGACTGAACGAATAAATAGTCTTCAAAGATAGATTTATAAAAAACAATCGTATCAAGTGAAAAACAGTACGATTTATCAGACACGTCCACTACGTCCAATGTGTCATTTTTAAATTTAAGATAAAAACTTTTCATTGTTCATTTTATATATTTTTATATATAGTCTCTTATAAATTATTATATTTATTTTTTCTTTATTTCAATGTTAACTGTCAATAGGTATAATAATATGACTCATTCATTTTCAAATTATCAACTCAATATTCTTGACACGTATATTTTCGTTATTTTTTTTTTACTCCATTGTTTCTTGTTACTTGATATTTTTATAAACGTGAATCATTATAAATTTTGAAATACATCAAATACATAGTAAGTGTGGCGTTTTACACAATATGTTTATTTTCATTAATTATATCTATATTGTTATGAATTTTTTTTTTTAAACATAAAATAATCGCAGTCGTTTATGGAGTTTTTTTTTTTTTTAATTATTATTTAATAATTGCAAATTTGGGTCATTATACAAAGCATAACAAGAGGAGATTATCAACCTATCACTGACCAATATTTTATCATTTTTTTTTTTTATCTTTTCTATGCTGTTATTTACAAGAACTTTATAATTAGTTTTTATTTAATTTATAATATTTCAATATGATTCGTTACTTGACATATTGCGATCATTATTCAGCATATATTTTAACCCTGACCTAAGACATTTTAGACTGATGAAACGCCAGTGGCCTCAAAAGTAAAAGGCCGTTTTTTTTTTAAATTATTGAGATAGATTTGACACAATGTAGACATGACTTTCCGGTCTTGATATGAGAATATCCGTCTTCTTCATGGTCAATCAATTGGCCTTCGAAAAATTAAATAATAAATAAAATAAAACTAATATTTTTTTTTCTCCACCTCAAATTTTGTATAGCTCATTTATTATCCTACAAAACCCGTGATACATAACGGTATAACAAATCATTGCAATCTGAAGAAAAAAAATATTTATAAAAATAATAATTTAATAAAATAAATGACTATGAAATATTATATCAAATTTCATTCATCATTGAGTAGATGCGATGACGTATCCAAGTGTTTTACAAATTTAAAATTGAAAAAAAAAGTGTATATATTTTTTTTTAATACTTGTCATTCATAGAATTTTTTTTTTATTTTAATTTAAACTCATCATAAATCAAATAAAACAAATTTAATATAAAATTTTTTAATAAAAATTTGTATGCTAAAAATAATAACCAAATGAGTGATAAAAACAATGTAAATTATTAAATATAACTTTATTCATTCTTGAGGGAAAAAAATATAAAGAAGAATTTAATATAAAAAATTATATTTTGAATGAACATGTTCTTTTGTTAAATATATACTCAATTCAATGCAAATATATAATTTAATTCTTGATACGATGTATAAGTAATATAGCTGCTGGTATTAAATGGCCATGAAAATAAGCTAACTATATAACTTTATCCATTAACTGCTATATATTTCAATGTGAATATGAACTTGACATCAAGTGCATTCAGAAGTATAATATATTTCGAGTACGCAAGACAATGATAAATATTAAAATTCATATAATTCATAAAATCTTGTCAATAAAGAATTATTTTTCCTTTTTTTTTTTCAAGAGAGAGTATGTAATATATTATCTTTGTGAAAGAAATTATACTTTTATTTTGAAAATGTACTTATGCGGAGTTTAAATTGACTTCCTGTCGGTTATATGCCCATCTCCGGAAACCAATCCTTGAATGCTTCATATTTATTCAATGATAATCATTTATTAATATTTATTACAACCAATCTGCACTATATACTACTTAAATTCTCCTATTTTTTTAATTCTTTTTTTTGCTTTTCAAATTGGCTTAAAAAATAAACAAATAAACAAAAAAAAGATTTTTTTCAATTTTATATTTCAAATTGTTTTTAATTTTTTTATTTATAAATATATATATTATATATATGTGGGGCGTTTAATGGTCAATCAGACAGACAAACCTTTGCCTATTTTTTTTTTTTTATTATAAAAAAAAATTATATGAACACAGTTTAGACGAGGGTGAAGGATTTGACTGATTTGACGTAAAATAGCCCATATATATAATTAAACCGGAACAATGATAATTTAAAAATATTTTTTCTATAGTAAGAATTAATGTTTAGATATTTTTAATTGTCAATAAGAGTGAGTTTGTTTTTTTTTTTTTTTCGCTTGGAGTTAAATTATGGAGTGAAAAAATGAAATTATTATTATTTTATGATTTTTAATTTGCTGATCATAGAAGATATCAAGAGATTATCATTCAAGTTTTTGCAGCAAGGTGTATATCGTCATATATAAAAGCACTTTGTGGCAATATTTAATCGGGTATTATGAAGATTAATGATGCAGAAAATATTGAGGAGAGAGACGATACATCTTGGTGATGCCGCGTTTGTGAATAGTCATCATGTTGTATTTATTAGAACTTCTTAACGTTACTAGGAATTTGATCAACAAAATAAAAAAAAAATATAATAATAGTAGTCATATCAAGTCAGGTATAGAAGATGAGAATGACATTTTATAATCTCGATAAATTTCTCAACCTTTTCGGCATTTTTTTTTTTAAATCTTCAAACAACAAAAAAAAAAAAAANCACCGTTTTTTATTTCATCTAATATCGCAAAGTGATCTGATAAAAAAACAATCAGATTTCGTTGAACTGCAGTGTTACTGAATTTTGCAATAAATTATTAATTTTCATTGTCAGTTAGAATTATAAATAATTGAAAAATAAAATAATCATTAAGACTGATGAATTCCCTCAGCTAAATGTTATTTTTTTTAAATTTATAATCATTATTAATGTTAATTTAATTTTTTATCTTGATTTGTTTTAGTATCATCTGATTCATTTGATGAAAAAAAATGGGATCCAAGAGATGACTTGTTTCCTAATAACAACGGAGATATTGAATACGTGAAGCCAATAAAAATAAGCCATAACCAGTATGAAGATCCACGTAAGTTTTTTTGAATTAACTTGAAAAAGTAAAAGTCAAAACAAAGAAATCTCCTGGCGAAAATTATCAACTAATAAATTATTAAAATTGAAAAAAAAAAAATCAATTGGAAATTATTTAAAAACGCCGTCTATTTTATAAGTTTTATCCAATCAAAATCATTTCAATTGATTAATTTACACAAGCCAATTATAAATCGTTTCAATTCAAAATCATTCAGCACTCATCAAAATCTCCATGACTCATTTTTTTTTTTTATAACAAAATGACAAAATGATCTGATGATTGAAACGCATCAATTAAAAGTGCGTTGTGATTCTTCAGAATTAAATATTATAAAATATATTTTTCAGCGACAAAAGATAATAATGCCAGACGTCATCATACCGGTCACTTTCGACATTCATCAGCTGAAGTTTGGGATCCACATCCACAATATGAGTTCACTGCATTTGGTAAACATTTTCGTTTAATTTTGGCACATGACAACAGCTTTGTTTCACAAGATGTCAAGGTAATATTATTATTTTTTATATTTTTAATAATAACAATGATTAATAAATAAAAAACTGATGATTTGTATTTATTTTTTTTTTGTTAAATATTATATGCACATGTGTTTAACAATAAAAATAAATAATTATAACCTCGTACTTCAGGTGACTCATATGAGTAAAAACAAAACCAAATGGGAACATCCGGGTCACCAGCTGGGTTGTTACTACAGTGGTGTTGTTGATGGTGATCCAAAATCAGATGTATCTGTCAGTCTTTGTCATGGCATGGTAAGTCAAAATAATATTCATTTTTTTTTTCATTAATAACTGTTATTTTCTATATTAGTGTTGACTTTTTCTCGTAGTGGCCTTCTTGGCTACTGTAAATATACATTATGATTTATATTATTTTTATTTTTTTCTTTTTCTCATGCTGTCATCATACACCAACATACAATACACTCATTTTACCATCGTGTTTCATATAGACATATCGTAATTATGCTAATCACATTGGTATATTGTGTGTATGTACATGTTGACAGTACAAATAAAATAAATAAATACCAGAAGGACATTGCTTACAAACTAACTTTTGATTTTACATTAAACATTTAACTGATTGTTTGACGAATTTTTAGAATTTAATTACAATATAAATTGTTTATCGCTAAATGATAAATTTTATCTGAAATGAGATTTATTAAATTTGATTTTATATTAATATTTGTTCGCAAATATTTAACAATTCAAATCAGTTAATTATTTTATTTAATCGTTTATTTTTATATTTATTTTGTTCGATTAAGCATATTTTTTTGTCGATGGCAAAATTAATTTATACGATATTTGAATTGACTCAATTTGTATGACTTCCGCGATGCGATGTCAAAAATAAAAATGACACATATATTTTGATAATACAAATTGAAATATGTCTGAGTAGTTTGAAAAATTATTTTTTTGTTTTTCTATTTTAATGCTGTATTGGTTTTTTTTTTTTTTTTTGAAGATTTTTTTTTTGTTTAATTTCTTTAAAGCATTTATGTGTACACTGTCGAATTCTTTTCTTTTTTTGGCAATTTACCAAGTTGGTACAATAAATGGGGTTTAATGTTAAATAGATAATTTTTTTTTTTTTATAAAATTTTTTGTGCCAGTTAATTTGTTTAAGTAGAAACAGTGTTGCATTTTGTTTTGACTACACAAATTTAATTTCAGTCAACAAATAATTTTTTGGAATTTTTTATAAGCACTTCAAGGTAAAATCAAATTTATTTCTAAGTAGAAATATATTAATAAAAATTTTCAAGGCAATACCAATCATTAATGGCTTTTAATAAAATAAATAAAAATTATTTATATTTTTATTTTTGCAATTTATAACTTCTTAAAAAAGTCAGTAATTTTTTAACTATAAAATTTTCTTGGTAAATTTTATACTGTACATTGAAAAATAATTTTTTTTTTTCAATTATAAAATTAAAATAATACGTAACAAGTAATATATTTATATATAAAACTGGGATAACTGGTTATTAAACAACTTTAAAAAAAAAAAATACAAGTATATTTGAATGATTGATTATAAATTAATATTAATATTTTTTTTGCTAATCAACAAGTATATCAAAACATTTTTTAAAAAATATATAAAACGTGAATAATTTTTAAATATTATTAAACTGAATGGTTTGATTTTATTCATCCAATTACTGTTTGAAATTTATCAATATAAATTTTAAATCGACAGACAATTTTTAAGAAGCAACACAATTTTTTGATGCTTAACTATTTTTGATCTTAAGGTCAAATTCGAGATTTAATGGCAAAATGGCAGATAAATATAACGAAACTCCGAGTATATATATAAAATTTTATTTTTTTATTTTTACATCTTTGGTTGATCTATACTACGGAAAAAACCTTGCAAAATTAGCAACAAAATAACAGACACATTTTAATGATTCTCACATCTGGCTTTTTAAAACTTTCTCTATTATTCTATATTTGAATATTTTATTTTTTGAATATTCAAATGATAAATCTTTCTTTTATTTAAAAAAAAAAAAATTTGTGGTTTCTAATGTATATATATACAAACAAATGTCAACAAAAATGTCAACGGCTGTTGCTACAAATAATTAAAAGTTTAAAAACTTTATGATATTTGAAAAAAAAAATATATATAAAAATAACTTTAAAAGAAAATATTTTTTTATTATTTATATATGACACAATATTTATAATAAAAAAAAATAAATGGCATTAAAAATAAACTGTTATTTAGCTGACAAAAATAATTTATAATATTTTTTTTTTCATCAAAGTTTTTTCAATCAAACAAATGATAATTCATGTAGGTTTTTTTTTTTTGTTTCTTGTCAAATCTCGTTAAAATAAATTAAGAGAAAGAAAATAAAATAGTCTGATGATTTTCAGGGAGTATCTTTATTCACGTTATTACACTCTGTTAGATACTTGATGGCCAGAGTTCCCTTTTTTTTTTTTTTTTTTTAAGCAGTCAGTTAGGCGCCTTTCGGTTCCTCGATGCGGAAACAGAAACGAGCAAACATACTCTATATTGACACAAAGAAATTTGGTCTTTTCTCATGTAGTTTATAATAGATTCTCTACAATTTCATTTCCCTAGATGATGCTACAGTATAATGTAAATGGATATTGAAACAAACCAAGACATACAAAACCCTTTACTCCATTTCCAACTATGCGGTTAGTTAGTGAAACTCTCTCATCTCATTTTATACAAAGAAAAATAAATAAACAATACTCTATTTTATTAGGAAAGTCTATTTTATATTTCTAACAGCATCAATCATATAATTTCCACCTAAAGAAATACACAAATAGCATTTTTATCAGGCTAAATTCAATTTATTGCATTTCACAAAAGCGAAAATGAAAATAAAAAAAATGATATTTCTTACGTCAAAATAACAAGGAAAAAAATATATACTGGATTTCAATTTACTTGTCCATCGCTCATGTATGAAATAAAGTTTTAGCTAATATTGAAAATAATAATGAAGGATTACTTTTTTCTCAACGAAAAAATAAAAAGAATACAAAAAAATATGAGCTCTAAAAAAAATATAAAATATAAATTTTAGTTTTCAATCATACTTATATATAGTATGTATATTACAACTTTTTTGTATGCAATTTAAAAAATTAATATATGTATAATAATATTTGAAAATAAATATATTTATATGCAGATAATTGAATCGCAGATAGTGTATAATAAAAACGCGTGAGGTTAAGGTCTTGGATCTTTGATCCGGCCACGTGCATCCAAGTGTATTAAACCATTTCATATATATATGTATATGAATAGCGTTTCATTTAATTTACATCGTAATAATATTAAAGAATTGATAATACGCCAGATTATATCGATATTATTATTTTTTACTGGCGCCGTTTTATCAAATTAATCATTTTATATGTATAATCAATATCATCAATATTTTTTTTCTCCTTTTATTTTTAATAGACTCATTATAAATGCTTATCAATTTATTTAGTATTTATTTTTTTTTACTTTTTATATTGTTTTCTTGCTCATTTTTATCATGTCATTATTCGTCAGTTCATTAATTTTTTTTTTCCAATTTATTTACTTTTCTTCATCATTTTTTTTTGGCCTTTAAAAAATGTAAAAAATTATTTTTCTATAAAGTTTTCATACTTGAGATAATCAAAGAACAAAGTCAACCGTTATTATTATCAAAGGAATTCTCTATTTGGTATTTCATGACATCATGGGAATATATATATAAAAGCTCGTGTCAAGTATGTTAAATTTTAACGCCATGTTTTTGTCTCTTTTCAATTTTTTAATATGAAAATTTATTGTACCATATGACACGTGAAAGTTTTGATAACTTTTCAACATCTTCAGATGATATTAAATACTGTCTCGTTAAAATTTAATTACTTTGACTTGATCAAATTAAATATACAAGTTCAAAAATAGTTATATATAAAATTAAAATAGATTAATTATTATTATTTTTTTTTTTTGTTCATTTGAAGTGATGAAAATCAATGTAGATAAGAAAAAAAATTGCAATTTTATGATGAAAGATGAAATGAAAATCAAGTGTGAATATGTTTGTCGGTTTATATTATGTACATACATTCATTCCACTTCAATTTGCTTGTGTTACATTGAATCTTCGTAACTTCCACTTGCTTGTCGTCATGATTTATCTTTATATATAATAAAAACATAACTAGAGAAAAAATAATAACAAAAAAATCAGTGACGCGTAATTTACAGTGATCGTAAGAAATTTCTGTAGCAGAAAATAAAACGTGGATAAATAAATATCAAAAAACAAGCTATATATTTTTTTTTTTTTTTTTCAAGAAGGAGAGTAAAATACTTCAGAAAAAAAATTTTTATTATTTATTTTTTGTGACTTTCGGTGAACCCTTTAAACCATTGATTCAACCACGCGCGCACAGTGAAGATTCAAGATTGTATATGTCTGTATGTTGAAATATTGAAAAAAAAAAAACTATTAAAAAAAGTTTAAAGAAAAGATTGGTGACTGCTACAAGGGGTCGTTGATATTTAGACGGGGCCCTCGAACAAAAAGAAAAATATTTTTAAAAAATGTCTGGACTGCACTGGAGGTCCTACAAAAAATATATATATAAGGGTCAATGAACTCAATGCAATTTCAATTCAAAAAAAAAAAACAAAAAAATGCTTTGAATAAATAAAACGAAACACTGTATATCAATAAATATATCGAATACACGTAAATTTAAAATCACGTTGAAAATAATAATTTTATTATGACATTTAATTTTTATTTAAATTAATAAATATTATTTATTATATATTTTTAATAAATAAAATATATTTAACACGTTAGATTGAAAAAAATAATTTACTTTAATTATTTTTTACTATTAATTAATTTTTAAAAATAATTTAATTGTTAAAAATATTTTTTTTTTAATTTAGAAAATCATTGGTTATTTAATTATTTTTTTTTGTTAATTTATTAACATTAAAATTAATTAATTTATAAAATATATGCACGTATATTTTTCATTGATATTTGTATGTGTATATATAAAATAATATATGACGTTTATTTGCTCGTTACTTGAGTAGTTTTAGAATGAGAAAAAGGTCATGAACTCGTTGACAGCATTTGTCAAACTCAGCATGTAATGTCTTTGTCGTGTTTTTATCTTTGTGCGTAATTCATGAACAACGATGTCGTTTGCAGACAATGTTTGGCAACAAAAGTCTGACAAACTGTCGTTAACTGACAATCGTGTAAATTTATATATATATGTATATACTTGTCTCAGCCCTTTTTATAAAATCAAATATTTTATATTTTGGTTATTCTATTTTACGTCAAATTCTATCATTTTGTATTCTTGCTATCAGAAACTTTGTCACTTACTAAGTTACTATGGCTTGAATCGTAAAATATTTGATTTCTTTATCTTTATTTTTCATATATTTTCAGTCTTTTAAAATAAAATATTTCATATGAAATACTTGACAATTGCTCAACTGAAATTTATTTGTAAAAGTCATTTGATCAATATGTCATTCAAAAAAATAAAATAAAATTTTTTATAAACTGCAAAAAATAAAGCTATCATGTTGGCTTTTGTTTTAATAAAAAATGCAAAAAGATAAATTTAATTTTAATTTATTGAAGATTTATTATTAATTAGTGTTGAGTAAACGTGTCAGATAATTATTTTTTTTACTTCACTGGCTAAATAAACGATGATAAAATAAAAAAAAATAAAAAAAGAACAGAAAAAATATATTAAGAAATAAAATAATAAATAAAAAACAAATAAATAATAATAAAGAAGCCGGTTCTCATAATTGATTTCTTGACCCTCAGATCCAGCTAAATGTTGCCTCATTCATTTTACCATTTTACAAAAGTACGTGAGTCCCTTTTTTTTCTCTTAAATTTTTCAACAAGAGAACAACTCAAACGAGGCATCAATGTAGAAAGCAATCGGATAAACATAAAGCATGTTACGAATTTTTTATTTTTTTTTTATATTTACCATCACGTATTTTATATAAATCATCAAGTTTTTTTTTATATATATTTTTTTCTCTTCTTTCTCTGGTAAAAATGATGAACAAAGATTGTTAAATTCAATTTGTTGGATATTTTCCAAGTGGTAGTAATGAATATTGGACTGTATTCATCTGGTGTTACAAATAAATTTAAAATTACTGTTTCATTGTTTAACAAAAGTATCAATCGACCTTGTTTTAACTTACTGTTAAAACAAATAAAACATTTTCTTATTTTTAAATATCAATAACATACTTTATGTGTGCATTTTACCAAAAAATAAAAAAATTCTATATATACAATTTATATTTTAAACAATTATTATTTATACACATTTTGTGTATATATAATTTATTTTTTAAAATATAAATTTAAAAAAATATATTGGTACATGTGCGATTATTATATTTATAGACAATTGTGTATAACTAAAAATGGAACTGTATTTATTTTTATATTTTTCATCTGTTCTATTCAGAGATATGCCTCAAGGCTTTTCTTTTATTTTTTTATTTTTTGCATATTTCTAAGAGCTCTATACACGATTCAAATTTGACTTTAGAATAACATGAATTTTTTATTTCTTCGTGATGAGAGTATAATTCGAATTTGCTTATTTTATGAATGAATCATTCATAAAAAAAAAAAAAAAATATAACTCAGTTTAAATTGTATACATAGGATATGTTAATTTTTTGGTAAAATAGTCACTTGGGTGGAGTATACTGAATTTGATATATTATGACATATCGTGACTTGGATATTGAAGTTAATTTTAATCAAGATATTTTGCCATTGGGTAAATTATTTTTGCATTATTATTTCACAACTAAAATATTTTACTTTGTACTTGACAATTTTAAAATTTATATATTGTATTTAATTAATTTAGTACAACTATCATTTAAAGATAATTTAATTTTTTTTCATTTTTTACTTATTATTTTTATTATTACATAATATTATATAAAATTACAAAACAATCATAGTTTTAACCTTTTCAATATTATAAAATCACGGAAATGCCATTTTAATTTAAATGTATATAATTTTTTTATTTTAAACAAAACAAACAATAAAATATATATAAAATTTTATTCATTTTTTAAATAAAAATTAACAATTAAAATAAATCTTTAACTAGAAGAATTATTAATCATTGTTAATTGATTAATTTTATTGTTTCAAGATACACATAAAATATTTAATTTATAAAAAATAATAACAATGAATTATATCGTTTATAATTTCATGAAAATTATTGAATTATGACAAATCATGGTGCTGTGTTTTGACATTTATTGGAAAGCTTTAAATCCCCAGAAATAATTTTATTAAATACGCTTTACATCAAGCATAAAACATGTTTATATACCGAATAAAATAAAAAAACATTAAATATGATTTTTACAATATGATACGCAAAACCATCCGTGAATTTAGCTTTGAATTATTCAAAAAAAAATATATAAAATATATATAAAAAGTGGTAGTATAAAGCTATGAGTGATGAATTTTTTGAATGTCATAAAAATTACACACTGTTTAACACATATTGCCATTACCCATCTTCCATAAGCCATTAGCTACATCTAGTAATAATTTAATTTCTAATTTTTTCCTTTCTTTTTATTTCGCAATTTTTTTTCTTAATACTTTTACTTATCTTTTTTTGTTATTTGTGGACTCTTTGTGATTTAATATCCATTATTTATTAAATTTACTATTTTTTATTCTTTGAATTTTTTAAATGCAGAAAAAATTTATGGTCTCAAGTATAGTGTGAGTATATAGATAATGTCAAACGTATATTTTATATAAGATAAAAACCGATCGCCACGTGCTGAACACTAAAGTGCAGCATCTGTTCTCGTATCTCATTGCCTTTTACTCCCACGTTTTTGAATATCAAAAGTGGATTTTAATGAAACTCTAACCAACTTTTAAAAGTTAAAGTTTGTTCAAGTAAAAAATTTGACAACTAATATATATTCATTTACAAATGAAAAAACACAAAAAAAAACAATTTATGAAAAAATCTCGATTGATTTAACATAAATCTAATTAGTTTATTATTTTTCTTTTTAATTCATTTTATTTTTCCTTTTTTTTCATTCATATTTCACGCGAGGTCATTGACGGTCAAAAAAAAATCAGATAGAAAAGTGTAATAAATGACTGCAAAGTAAATTCTTGGTAACCCTGAAGTCGGTCTTTGTGCCTAACGTTTCAACAGTGAAAGGAACAAAAAATATATTCAAATAAAAAAAAAGAAGAGTTAAGAAAAGAGAGCTACAATACAAATCGACTGTACATACGCACTTTATATATATACATACGCATACACACATTTCATTTATAGTTTTATATTTTATTTTCATTTTAACATACAAATGTATTTAAATTGTTTAAATTTTTATTTAACACTTGAAACATGATAATTTTAGTAATTTAAAAAAAAAATAACAATATTTTTTTTTACATTATTTTTAACGTAAATAAACAATAAACAAAAGTTTTAGATAAAATTGTGGTAGACATTTATATATATTACACAAACATTTATCCTTTTTTTTTTTTTTAAATTTATCACCGATTGTGGAATTCATGAAAAAAACGTAGACAATAAATTTTTTATTGAACTTCCCTTATGACTACAAAGTTACCCAGTGAAACTCGTTTCTTAGATTTTTTATTTTTATTTAAAAGTTTTCTTTGTCAAGTGAATTTATAAGGTTTGAATATGCGGGATATTAAATCATATTTTTTTTTTTTTAATTTAAAAGACTGTTGTGATCATGAACTTTTACATAAAATTGTTGGAAAAATATGCGGAAGAATTTCAAACAGGATTGTTTTTCTCCTCATAATATCTATGAATTATTTGTTCATATATAAAGATAATTTTATTTTTGAAAAAAAAATCCTGTATAACTAATAAAGGTGTTTAAAATTTTATTTTCATTCATGATCATCTCTTGATATTATGTATGAATTTTAATTTTGAAATCATGTGTTTATATAATCATTTTTTTGAATCCATTAAATTCCAGTTTTAAAATAAATTTTTTAATAACAAAATATATAAATATATTTTGAGATATTTAAAATGATAAATTACTATGAAATTGTGTGTTGATAGGTAAATTTATCCAAGATAATTTTAAAAATTTAATAATAATCGTTTAGATAAATTTTATGCAATGTTGGTTAGTTTATTTTTCGATTCAAAAAAATTTAAATTTGCATAAGCAAATTCCATCACGTAATCATGTCGATCAATTCTTCTCATCTTAGTGTATTTTTTTCTTCATTTTTTTATAGAATTTCCATTTTTTTTAACGCCTCTGCTTTGTTACACTTGTTATCTTTAATATCGCACAGACAGTTTCTGTTTTTCTTTAACATCTGCAATGCTTACAATTCCAAGATGGCATGGAAAAACAAACTTTATATATCCACATTTATTTTTTTTTTTTAACTTTTATATTTGTTTTCTTTTCCATCGTATAATGCGTGATCAAAATACCCTATTAGATATTTTTGCTTTTTTCACCTTACAGTTGTAAAGAAAAAAAAATAAATTTTTATATATATTTTTGAGTAAATTCATTTTTCAAAGTTTTAAATATTAGGGATTTATAAAAATAAAAAAATAAATATTACATAGGAAGAGACTAATTATCACCTTGTATATTTGAATCATCAAAGAAACAGAAGTTACATTCTCACTGTTTTTATCGTAAAAAAAAAATTTATATATATTATTTTTGTCGTATTAGTGCTCAGGTGTTGATGAAAGTTTATATACAGCATTAACAGATTGTCAAAGTAGAAGATTATAATTATAAAAAAAATGTCGTAATCTTCATGAAGTGTGTATATATATTTAATATTTCATACATCTCTGTATTAAAATCCCAGTAAAATAATATGAAAATCTTTACTCAACTGACTCCCGCAATGCATGATAATCTGCACAGATTTTCTGCACGACGAGATAAATAATAACTCGATGAATGACGAGATTATAAATGATATTTATTTTGAATATAATATAGCTGTATGTTTTTTATCTGCATATATATATTTTGACGTCAAAAGATTTCTATCTACTGTTAAACTATATACCAGACAAAATATTATCACTATTTTCTTTACGTCAATATTTTTTTTTTTTTTTTTTATATTATTTTTCTTTTATTTTATGCATTGAACAGACAGGTATTCATTATATTTTTTTAATTTTTTTTTTTCATTTTATTTTCCATCACAAGCTATATGGTATTTTTATTAATAACAAATTTCTATATTTAATAGATCTTTGAAGCTCTTGTAGTTACTATATATAAATACACCAGTAAAACTAAATTGCTATAATTTTATTATAAAATAATCTATTATGAAATAAGCCAGCCTAAGCTGCTTCTTTTGATCATAAACCCTTTCTTAAAGAGCACACACACAAAATGAGCATTTTCAATTCTTTATTATCCTTTGATTTTTTTTTCTTTTTACTCTTTCTATTATCATCTTGTTCTCGGTACTTTATTTATTTTTACTTTTTTTTTTTTTGTATTTTTATTAATATATAATACTGCTGCTGCTCACATCTCTATGCCTGAGGTGAAGTACGCGCCAGAATGTTGAATACAAAATAAGTAAATTGTATGTGCAATAAGACTCTTTTTTTATTGTGAAAAAAAAAAAAAAAAAAACATGTAAAATTATTTTGGACTCTAAGCAGCCCGCGCTGATATGTTCATCTATATATATACATATAAATAAATATATGTATCTATATAAGCAATGCTCCAGTTATCTCATCATCAAAATATATACATAAATATTAT
>MKYW01000057.1:210500-233451 GCA_015776835.1 Aphidius ervi
AAAAAAAGTAATTTAGAATTAAAAAAAAAAAAACGAAACATTGAACGATCAAATTTTTCATATTGATAATATAGTTATATCCATTAGTAGTTTGAATAATATCGTTCCAGATGATTGACTATTCTCTCAAACGTAAATATAAAAAATTTTAATATTTCAACATAAAGCATGAAAAATCAATTTAGTCTTAATTGTGAATCGCAATTTGTGATAAACCTGGGGCGACAAAAAAAGCTCTTTAAATAACTCGTATATATTAATTTTATATCTGTACATACATCAAACAAGATTAATAATTTTATATTGAATCATTAATCAAACAAATCATTCAAACTTTACCACACAAAACTAACAAATAATAATAAAAAAAAAAAAAACAACATAGACAAAGGAGGTGAATATGATTACAATCGTTTTTGTTATTTATCTTTTTAACTCATGGGAATTAGTTGCTCTAAACATAATAGAGTTCATGTGGGTGTATATGTAAAAAACATTAATGAAATATTTATATAATAAATATTTATTTATTCATTTAATGATTCAAATATAATAATTATAAATTTATAAACAAAAAAGAAAAAAAAAAATATGAAAAAAGTTATATCACAAGAAGGAAAAAATAAATTGTTAAAAATGAAAATGTAGAAAAATTGAGAAAAATAAAATGATGATATATAGATTAGTGAAAGTACATAGATCTTGCTGATGCAACTGGAACCGAGCCAGTGGGTAGATAAATATATATACGTACGGGTACATATGTATTTATAGTTGTGAATCTTGTCTCTGGTCATGTCAGAAAATATATAATCCCTTACTAAGTTGAATTTTTTATTTTTATTTTTATCATTTTTCCACCTCTGTTCAGAAGTGAGTGTTGTTTTGCACGCAACCAAGCACGTTGTTACACCAGGAAATCTTGTCTACCATCCCAGATTAATATACCACCCACATTTTTTTTTTTTTACTATATAAACCCCATAAAATGTTTTGCTTTTAATTTTACCGTGCATGAAATATTAATCATAATTTTTTTTCTTCTATTTTTCATTATCATTTTGAGGAAAAAAAAAATGTTTGGGTTATAATTAAAATTATTTTTATACATGAGTTTTATTTTTTAATAATTCACGAATAATTTTGGGTGACTTTTATATATTAGAGAATTAATAAATTAAATTTTTTAAATTATTTTACTAATTATTTATAAGCTTGAAAAATATTTTATTTATCGTAATAAATTTTCAAAGTTTATTTTAATCGTTATGGGATAGATTTTTAAATTTATTAACTATTAAATTTTTTTTTTTTTCATTCAGTATTGTTACATTCTTTTGATAATTTTTTTTATAAACCATAAACAAATATTTTATTTAGAAATAAATAAAATTTGAAATTAAAAATTTTTTTTGTTTAATTAAAATTATATTTTTTTTTTTACTGTCAAATTTACATGGTTTTTTTATTTTTTAATATTTCAAAAATAATTTGGTTGACTTTTATTTATCATAGGGTCAATAAATTTGTCACAAAAAAAAAAACAAAAATTTCTCAGCATATAAATTATTATGTTTTTTTTTTTTTAATTGAAATTTTTTATTCTATTAAATTTTTATAATCGTATTTAATCGTAGTTAAAATTTAAATGAAAAAGCCACACCCTGAGTATATTACTCTCCGCCTACAATTTTTTGTTTTTTTAAATTCTCAAGATTACAGTGTAATATTAGTCTCATCCGCTAGATTCTCTGGGATTTATCAAGTTGAATATTCTCTTTTTTTTTTTCTTTAATTTTTTTTGCACTATAAAAACAACATGAAATATGCCCGAGTCAATTCACTTGGGAGTTTTGTGGTAAATACATAGCTGATTAAAAGAGAAGACGTAGCAAATAAATATATTATAAACATAAATGAAAAGCTCGACGATTTAGAAGTAGAGATTGTATATACTCAAGTATTATTTTCATACCAACTAAAAATCTCAACATAGAACAATGCAGTTTTGATATACGTGTATCATATAGATATACATGTTGAATATTGTACATAGACTCGGACATAATTGTGTAATTTAAGTAGGGAGGATAATAAAGCTATCATTACGATTTCATCAAGGTGCAGTTGTTCGTCCATCAGCAACATGACCTACCGCAACGACCACTATTTCATTCAATCGAAATGAAAATATAAATAATAAACCTTTTTTTTTCTAATCTTAAACAGTAATCAATTTTATTTTTTTATATGTATTATCAACTGTTGTTTATAACATTGTGACAATCATTTTATTTCATCACAAAATGTTGATAAATATTTAAATATCATAAAACAACGACACAAACATACAAATGTTTATCAAGATTTAAAAAAAAAACAAGAATATAAATTATATTCAAAAAAAAACTATTAATGTTTACACGACAAATATTATTATTATTATCATCTTAAACAATTGTTGTTATTTAATAATAATAATTTTCTATGGATAGATTTTTTTTTTCTCATACAAAGCAATTATTATTTGTTTTTTTTTTTTTGTTTTAATACTTTTGAGCTAGATGATATATTTAGAAGATGACTTTTAATTTTATTCATGCTTTAAATAATTATGTCATCATTGTTAGAAGAAAATAATTTTATTTAAATCATAAGATTATCATGTGAATTTGTCGATAAATATTATTATATTTTTTACATGATAAAATTGATTGTTAAAAATTACAATTAGATGAAATAAATTTATTGTTGTTTAAATTACAGATTACGATACTGTTGAAGAAGAAGCACCATCACCATTAATTGATGATACATCAGCTGCTCATATTTATGTTGGTGATCATAAAAGAGAACGTCGATCATTAACTGAAAAAGCATATATTGATGATTCAATTGAAGATGATACAGTACCAGTCTTGGGAGAATTTTTACGTGATGATGATCAAACATATTATCCAGATCACAGTTCATGGAATGACAAAAGGCATAATAATTTTTAACTTTATTAATTTATGATCATTGAATTATGAGCTTACTTTTTATGAGACAAATTATTAAATGATATTTTTAAAAATAAATGTTAGCTAGGCATTTTTTTTGTTAATTACTTGATTAGTTTTATCATACAGTCATGAAAATAATTAAATATTTATTTTAATAGTTTAAATAGCCTGGTTTAAATACAACAAATTTATTTTAATTTATCTGACAAACTTGCACAATAGTTTTTAAAAAACAAAATAGTCATAAAATAATTTGTCAAGTAAAATAATATATTTGTCTTTCGTCATTTGCTAGATTTATCAACTTGACTGTTGAGTTGTTTAATGCTCTATTATATAACTTAAATAATTCATATATTTTTTTGTCTTATGTTTGAGAGAATAAATGAAAGGATAACATAATTTTTGACAATGGTGATTTATGAAAGGGCTCATTGAAGCGTGTTAGTAGCGTACTGCATCATATTATATTCATAATTTATTATGAAAGAAATGTGGTTTGGGAAAGCCTGATTTTAACAGTGTGGCGCCAAAAAAAAAAATAGTATCTGGTCTTGTCTGAAATCATGTGGATTCACATATATGCCATTTTTTCTTTTTGTTTTTTTTGAGCTTAATTTTTTACTGTTGAATAAACCACACCCAATTTATGGAAGTTGCGATGACATTTTGTGATATTGTCATGTGGATTTATTCATTAGCCACCCAGAATATATAATAAACAAAAAAAAATATATTATGTAATTATTTTTTATTATTAAATAATAAAAGAAAATGTATATAATATATNTTTTTTTTTTTTTTTTTTGCTTATCAAGATATATTTTCAAATAATAATGTTGTAGATTTTTTAAAATGATTATTTTATTTATTCATCTATTTATTTATTTAAACCGGATTTTAAGAAAAAATTTATATTTTATTTTATCAATGTAACTCGATCATCCTTTTCATGACTCGTTTTATTTTATTTTTTTTTTCTGTTATTTTTTACGCATCTTAGTCACAATTTATATAAACATTAAAAGAAAAAAAGAAAAATTTTAATTAGATACATTGGTTGTTTAACTGTCCAGATGTAAATTCCAATGAATATTTATTTATTTTTTTATAATATTAATTTTGTATTTTATATATTAAAAATATTTGTTGTTTTTTTATTTCTAGATATGAAAGAAAAATGTTTAAAGAAATTATTGATAAGGATGATGGAATGACATCTGATGAACTGTCAAGTTGGCGACTGAGACGTGCTTTACCACGAGAATATTTTATTGAGATCACGGTTGTTGCTGATGCTAAAATGATGGAGTATCATGGTGATGGCCTTATTGGATACATACTTGTCCTCATGAGTACGGTAAATAAACTTGACTAGATATTTCAATTATCTATATTAATAAATACCATTTACTTTTTTACTCAAAGATATTTATATAGTTATAAATTATTTATTTTATTTATTTTTTTATCATCATGTACAACGTTCACAAGATGAAATGATAATTAACTCTATTCGTATTTCTCCACGCATGATTCGTTTTGCCAACTACTTTGCATGTTTTAACGATTAGCAAATCAACATGATACTTGTTGAAATAATAAAAAAATCAATAATAGAATAATTGAAAAATTACAAATAAATAAATAGTAGCTATTTTAGGAGAGAAGTGAGTGTAACTTCCTCAGATTTATCAATAAACTCTATCCGCATTAATTTAAAAAATTTATTTATATATTCTTAACTATGCGAAACTTAACTATCTAAACACAATAACACATCTATTTTTGGGCATATAAATTTATTTATTTATCAACAATTTATATTGAAAATTCCATTAACCTAATTATCCATAAAAAAAATATTATTTTATTTTCAATTATTTTGAAAAACGTGTTGAGAATATTATATGATGATTTTATCATGAGTCAATTTTTCCCTAGGCTATAATTTTTCATGGTCAGTTTTAATAAAAAAAAATATATATTTTCAAAATATAAATATTACATAAAAATGCATATGTAAGTTGGATACTCTTTTTTTTTTACCTTTATTATCAATTACAAGTTCAATGCACTCTGTGCAAAATCAATGTAAATGATTTTTATTTTTTTACATATTTTAAAATCAGTTATATAATCAAAATATTAGCCTTGAGTAGCCTTGAGATTATCATCATAAAGATTACATACCATGCAAAATTTATTTCATTCACTTTCACAATTTTTTTTTATTTTAATAAAAATTTTATTAATTTATTTATATTGCCCTTTAAATAATTTACAATTTTATTTAAAAATGCATTCTTACATGTCACAATTACTCAATCAAAATCTTTATTAAGGAAAGAATTATTTCATCGAAAATGTCACTCATTAAATGTTTTGAACTTTTTACATTGTCATTTTGTTGTGTATAAATATTTCATAAAACTCTCTATGAATATTCTTGATAATAATTATCATCACCATACCACCTTTTATTGTTTATATCTTTATGCAAATTAAATTTTAATTATTACAGTATAAATATGTTTTTTTATTAATGAATAATTTGAACTTTAGAATGGTATTGTTGTATTTTATTTTCTTGTTTTATACATCTGTCGATAAATGTCATTTTAAACTTGTGTATATATTATATTTTCATTCATGTGAATAACCCATTTAACCATACGTGGATCTGACACGGTGGGCTTGCCTCATATATATTGCTAATGTTGAGTAAAATATAAGATGACTTGTTGTCATATAAAAATAAAAAATATGTCATTTTTATATCGATGATTTCTCTTTTGATATAACTGACATATATCAAGTTAAAATGATTGATTAATTTTAATGTTTATCATAGCTAAAATAGTACACAAAAAATAACGCTGTTTGATTATTTGAATTTTTGTTTTTTGTTTTTTTTTTTGTATTTAATGTTATGGATTGTAATGATAGTGATGAGGATGATGGACAAAATAATTTGACAGACTTATTTTATAATGAAAATAGTTGTTCAATTTTGAAATCGATAGCACGAGACCTTACAACTTAACGCCTCATTGTAACTGGATTATAATTGGCAAGTTTGTTGTGTTACCAGTTGCCAAGTGCTGCAACCGGTGGTTAAGGTGGAGTCATGATCGTCTGCACGTGCCCCAGAGGCTCAAGTGCCAACTGAATTTTCAATATATATATATATACACATTCACTATATAGACACGCAAATACTTTGCTATGCATCAAGACAAACGGGATATCAATGAGTCAAGAATAAAGATACAAAATAAACCACCAAGTAGCAAGAAAAAGAAAAAAAAAAAAATAAATATATTCACGAAAAAATAATACAAAAATTTAAATCCTTTGGACATGATAAACCTCAAATGACTAACGAAATACGAATTTATTTATTGAAAATCGTTTCCAAGAATTTTAAATTTTACTTTGAGAAAAAAAAAATTAAAATTAAACATATACCACCTGACCGAGATATAAAAAATATTCCAGTGAGATCGTTATTTATTTTTTTTTTTTATTTTTTTTTTGATCCACAATACCGCATGACTGAATGTGATTTTGTTTTTTTTTTTTTTTTTTAAATTTTTTACTGATGGCGATACAGCTCTTAATATCTGCAATAAAAAAACTTACATGCAAATATTATAAAAAAAAAAAATTTAATATCTTGTAACTTAAATCGTATAATCTTTTCATGGAAATTTACGTGGGAAGTTTTTTTTTTTTTTTCTTTTGTATATAGATAATAAATAAATTATTATTCATGGTATTTTTTTTTTTACTTGATTTATATTTTTAAAAATTATTTTTAGGTATCAAGAATATATAAAGATCCATCAATTGGTAATCCGATAAGTATTGCTGTGACAAGAATAGTACCAACAGATGAAATATTTGGTACAAAACATGAAAATAGTGATGGAATGTCAGCATCAGAAATGTTAAAACAATTTTGTATCTGGCAAAAACGCCATAATCCTGATGAGCCATCATCAGATCATCATGATGCAGCTCTACTTTTAACCAGGTCAGTGTAAATGAAAAAAATTTAAAATAAATTAAAATCTACTGTTATAATGATTTCACATTTTTATTTATTTCTACAAGTGTGGTTTGAATCTATCACTACTTAAAATCAGTTGAATGTCTTCTTGGATATTTATTTATATTTATTTCCTGTTCACCTGATTGTACATTGTAAAAATCATCAAATTATTTCTTCAGCAAAATTTTATAAATAATTAATGTTTATATTCTTTGTGTAAAATATAATATTTAATTATTTTATAGGGAAAATTTGTGTCATAATCCAGGACAAGATAAATGTGACACACTTGGTCTTGCTGAGCTTGGTAGAATGTGTTCACCAGGTTCTTCATGTGCCATAGTACAGGACAATGGTCTTGCTTCGGCCTTCACAATTGCCCACGAGATTGGACATGTGTAAGTAGTAGCAGCAGCAGCAACAGCTCGATTGCATTAAATGACTTGGCAAATTTCACCCACAACTTTCAACACAATTATTATTATCTTCTGCTTAATCATTAATTTTTATTTCAATAATATATCTTTAAATATTGTTTATTTGTTTATTTATTTATTTATTTATTTTTTATAATCCTTGACATTTATATTGTGTGATTTAATAGTTAAAATATAAAATGTGAATTTATTTATTTCAACAGATTGAATATGCCACATGATGATGATTCAAAATGCGTTAAATTCCAAAATCTTTCTGGAGTTCTTAATGTAATGTCACGAATGTTGGATGCCAATACTTTTCCTTGGGAATGGTCCAAGTGTTCTCGCCATCATGTCACGGAATTTCTTGAGTAAGTCAATTTTATTCTTAAAATTCTGTTTAATTCTTTTTTTTTTTTCTCGTTATTTTTCATCTCTTCTTTATTCGTATATTTTAATTTTTTTTTTTTCTATTTTTTTTTATATGCATTTATATTTATACAGCAAGACAGTGACTCTAACTTTTCTAAATATAGAATCACCAGATTCACCAGACAAAGCTTCCGGGATTTATTTATTTTTTCTTTTATAATTTTATTGATGAATGAATAGAGTTTGTAAAGACAAATATGATCTAAAACAGCAAAATAAAATACTATTCTAAATTATTATAATAAAAAATAGTACAACAATCTTGCCGGATACAATATCTTGTTCGACTACTTGAGAAACCTTGGAAGATCAGTGCTCACGAAGTAAGAAACCTCGAACGCATTTGTTTTTTAAATAAATTTTATTTATTGTTTTATTTTTCATTATACATTTTTTTTTTTTATTTATTTAATTTTTAAAGTTTATTTATTTATTTATTTTTTTGTCAGTATATATATATACACACCGGTGTAAAAAAGTTCTTGGTTGCCGCTTAGGAATCCGGTTTCACGAGTCAGAGAACAGTGGCTCGTGCGCGCCGCACACAAACTACATTTTATTTTATTTTATTCTTTCAACTCTTCTGTCTCTTTTGTCCAGTTTTGTTGGTTTAAACCAGGTCCAGATCATTCCACTCTCTTTGTACTTATATGTATATAAAAAATAATAATAATAAAAATTTAATAACAAAAGTTAAAAGTATTACATTTATTATTTCTTTAAAAACTTTTCTAACTTAATTTGTATAGTTATATGTGTTTAAATTTAATCTGTATATTTTAATGATTATAATTTATAATTACAGAGCTGGATATGGAAATTGTTTACTTGATCAACCAAGCAACAGAATTAAATCAAGTTTTGGAAGATTACCAGGTGAAGATTATTCAGAAGATCAACAGTGTGAACTTGTAAATGGTCCAGGTTCTCAAATATGTCCACAGAAAGAAATTGTAGGAAAAGATCGTAAGTCACATATTTAATAAATAATAATTTAATAATTAATGATTGAATTTTAACTTGTTCCTTTTTTTTATATATATATATTATGTAAAATCATTGTTGAATATTCAAGCATCACTCAAGCATGATACAAACATGCATTTGATCTTAGTCTGTAATGAGCCAAAATTAATAATATATTATACAAATCGATAAATGCAAATGTAATGTTATCAGTCTCATTTGAAATTCAATCATTAATTAAATGATGTTAAAATTAAAAAAATATATTTGATAGTTTTAAGAATATAGTAGTTGATTCAATTTTTTCAAAGCACGAAATATTGTTTATAAATTTATATTTGTATTAAATTTTAAATATTGATAGTTTATCTGTTTTTTTTTTTTACTTTAAAATGATATTTTTTATCGTGCTTTGTTTGTAATTGAATAAACGAAAATATTTAGTTATTAAGAAATAAGGTAAACTTAGCCCGTGGTTGATTACCGGCCAGGCAGTGTGCAAGAGACTTTGGTGCATCGTGCCACCCAGGAATGAATGCCATACACAGCATATGCCATGGGCTGATGGTACACCATGTTCAAATGGAAAATGGTGTAATCGTGGTGAATGTGTATCACGTAAAAATTTACAACCAATTGATGGACAATGGGGTAAATGGGGACGTTATGGTGATTGTTCAAGAACATGTGGTGGTGGTATTAAAAAAAAATATCGTGAATGTGATAATCCATCACCTAAAAATGGTGGTAATTATTGTATTGGTGATAGAGTTAAATATCGTAGCTGTGCAACAAATGAATGTCCACATGGATCACCAGATTTTCGGTAATATATTTTATATATTTTATTATTTCTTATATTATTTTTATATTAATATTCGTTTCTGCATTTTTTCAAGGCAAGAACAGTGTTCACAATTCAACAATAATAATTTAAAAATTCAAGGCTTGGCAAGGGATGTTAAATGGATTGCAAAATACATGAAAAGTAAGTTAAAATAAATATAATAAAATAAAAAAATTTATTTATCATATTAAAATAATTAATTTAAATTTTCAAGTACCTGAAGATCGTTGTAAGTTATATTGTCAAGTTAAAAGTAATCAATACTACATGTTACTTGAAAAAGTAATTGATGGTACACCATGTGGACTTGATACATTTCATATATGTGTTAATGGACAATGCAAACATGCTGGATGTGATCATACACTTAATTCAACAGCTGAATTAGATTCTTGTGGTGTTTGTCGTGGTGATAATTCTACTTGTCAACGAATAACTGGTTCATACAATTCATCTGGAGTTTATGGATACAGAAGAATTACAAAAATACCAGCTGGAAGTAGTTTTATTGATATTAGACAACATGGCTGGAATGGAATGCATAATGACAGTAATTATTTAGGTAAATTTATCTATTTATTAATTTATTATTTATTTGTTTATCATTGTAAATGATAATTATGTAATTTAATTACAGCATTGAGACTTGGAGAATATGGACAATATATATTGAATGGAAATTACATGGTGATGTATAAAAAAGTTATTGTACTACCTGGTATTGTAATTGAATACAGTGGACCAAAAGGAGCTGTTGAAATATTAAATAGTTCAAGACCAATTGGTGTTGATTTAATTCTTGAAGTAATAAAATAAACTTTGATTCTTTAATTAATTTATTTTTATTTATTTTTTACAATTATAATTCTTTTTTAAATAATTTTATTAGGTATTATCAGTTGGTGATAATATTGTACCACCACAAATAACATACGAATACACTGTGCCAAAAAAAATACTCGACAGTTATACTTGGATACTGAGTGATTGGTCAAGTTGTAGTCACATGTGCCAAGGTGTAATGCAAAGACGAGCTGAATGCCGAAGTACTGAACACAAAGATGTTGTTTCTGATGATTATTGTCAACATGAACAACGACCAGATGAACATACACGTTCTTGCAATACTGATTGTATATTAAAGTATGTATTTTATTATTTAAATATAAAACAATTGTATTATTATTATAATTCAACAAAACTATTTTATATTCAGATGGCATTTGGCAAGTAAAACAGAATGTTCAAATCATTGTGGATCTGGTATACAAACATCAACATTTCATTGTGGACAAATATCAAATAAAACATTTTGGAAATTACCACCACATGCATGTTCACATCTTGATAGACCAAAAGAAACTGAACCATGTATTGGACCATGTGATAATGCACACTGGTCATACAATGATTGGGATACTTGTAGTGTAACATGTGGTGGTGGTATACAAACAAGAACAGCTAAATGTATTGATTCAAATAACAGAGTTGTTTCTGATAATAATTGTAAAACACCAAGTATACTTAAAAAGCATTGTGGTCAAGATGCTTGTCCAAAATGGGCCTTTGATAATTGGTCACCAGTAAGTTGTACATTTATTATTAAAATAAACCTACTTTTAAAAGCTAGTTATTTAAAATATATGTATATAAATTAATTAATATTTTGTTATTACAGTGTTCAGTTAGTTGTGGAATTGGTAAACGTGTAAGACCATACTGGTGTCAAGTGGATAATCAAGTTGTTAATACAGCTTATTGTAGTAGTCCAATATCAAATGTTGCTGAACCTTGTAATGCAGGTCCATGTCATCGATGGTCCACTGGAGAATGGAGCTCTGTTAGTATTTTTATTTATAAGATATAATATTTATTTCATTACTTTCTTTTGTTTTTTTTTTTTTCATTTGTCACAGACAGCTAAATGTCTATGACCCAAATTGATGTATATAAATTAAAACGACAATATTATTTCTAGTGTTCAGTCACTTGTGGAGAGGGAACTCGTCGTAGAAAAGTTGCTTGTTTAAATGCAGACGGTACAATTGGTGATGCTTGTGCTGCTTCTGAAATTCCAGACGACATCGAGACTTGTGCTCTAGATCCTTGTCCTACTGTTGTAAGTTTTATAAATAATTAATAAATTAATGTCACAATATATTTATTTATTTATTTTTTGCTTTGATCAAAGGCAAGTTTACCACCAGTGATCTATTCATCTGGACCACCTCATGATGAACAGTCAGAGCATGAAAATGAAGTTGATAATAATGCCATTACATTTCAGTCTGGTTATGATTGGCGAATTGGAAGTTTTAGTGAGGTAAAAATTTATTATGTATTTATGAAATATTTATAAGTTATAAATATACATAATTTATGAATTATTTCATTCTCTTTTTTACCCGTCAATTTCATATGCTATTAAAATTTTATTTAGCATGTTGTTAATATTTGCTTACTCAGGCAAAGCTCTAAAATTTCACTGTAAAAGCATTTAATAATTCACAGTCAAATCCAACCATAGTAGAGTTTTAAAATAATGAAAAAAAAAAATAAAGAAACAAAAACCTTTGCATTAAATATTAGTAATGCTCGAATCGATTATTTGGGAAACAAAAAATTATTAATTCATTAAATGTTCTTTTTATACAAGTAGAGAATTTCATTTTAAAAATTTAATATAAATTATCATTGTTTTATGTTATTTTTAAAATTTAATTTTAGTGCTCAAAATCATGTAGTGGTGGATATAAAAAAAGAGTTGTACAGTGTACAGAAAAAGAGACTCATATTGGAGTACGTGATGATTATTGTGATGCTCATCGTCGTCCAGCAAGTACCTTATCATGTAATCGACATGCTTGTCCAGTATGGAATACTGGTGATTGGAGTCAGGTTAGTTTAATTGATTTATTCAATTTATTTAATTTATTTATTAATAATAATTGTATTAATTTTTTTTATATCAATAGTGTAATGTTGAATGTGGTGAAGGCTTTCAATATCGTCAAGTACGTTGTCAAAGACCAGATGGTGAAGTTTTATCAAATTCAGATTGTGCTAATATTGAAAAACCAAAACATGCAAAAAAATGTCGTAAAGTTGCTTGTACAAATTCAAAACCAATTCGTACTGATGAAAAAAAATATTTATCACGTAAATGGAGAATATCAAATTGGACTCCTGTATGTATTTATAATAATTATAAATATTTTTTTACTTTTTTAATTAGCATTTATTAAAATTGCTTGTATTTAAATAATTTTTAGTGCTCAAAATCATGTGGTGGTGGAATAAAAACACGAAAAATTGAGTGTATGATGAGATTAGGAAGCAATGATGAGCTAGTTGATGATGTTGAATGTCTAGGAGCTGGATTAACAAGACCAAAATCACAACGTCCATGTCAACGAGTACTTTGTGATTATTCCTGGCAGGAAAGCAGTTGGTCCGAGGTATCATTATATGACATTTTTTCTTTATTAACAAACTTATAAATATACAAAAAAATTATGAAAAACTACTGGCTGGCAAATTATATTCAATTGACTTTTTTAAAAATTTATTCTCTTGACAGTAAAATACATTAATCTTTTATTAAAAATATAAAGCTATTATTACTATTGAAATAATTAATATATCCAGCCAGAGAGTTATTCAATCATGATCAAATTGATCAAGAAAAAATAGTACGTAATTAATATAAATATTTATTTTCCCTCCAAATATATATAAAAAAGAATTAAAAAATGGAACATGGCTTTCGTTGATTCCTGGTACAACAAAAATAAAAAAAAACGCTTCTGGGTGGAATAAAATTTTCGTAATAGATATTCGATTTGTCTCGCATGATATTATCATCAAATAATATATTTTTTTTAATTTATTCAAATTAAATATAAATTATATATGTTTATGCTCGTTAAATAAGCATTTTTATTTATTTACTTTTTTTTTTTTAAATTTATTTTTTAGTCTTAAATAATGTTGAATAGAAAAAAAAAAAATTATTCAAAAATTTTTTCTTTTTGTTTTTTTCTGTTTTCAGTATCACAAATTGTACACGTAGATGCCCAGTTTTAAATATCCCATCCTAGCATATTGCCATATCGCGTGTTTAATTTTTTTTTAAAATTTTTTTCTACTTAGCATAGTTTTTTTTGTTTCTTTATTTGTTTTTATTTATTTATTTTTTTATTCAATAGCTCTGTTATTTTGTGTACTTAGTTTCGTGGGCATCGTTATTTTATTTTTTATATTTTTTTAAATAAATTTTTAAATATATTATCGATGGCATCTGTCAATGGTTATGCAAAAAAAAATCATCTACACACAAACATACACACACAAATATAAACGGTATTTAGTTGTCCAATTAAATTTATATCAAATTAAAAACAGAGCATCTAATATTCTCATTTTTTTTCTTACTTAACAACAAATCTTTATTACTTGATCACATTTATTTTAATTATGAAAATTCACTTATATTTATATTTATTAAATTATCATAATTAAATGCACGAAATAATTTTTAAAAAATTAATAACGTTAACTTGAAAATCGTAATTTTATATTACATTGTACGATTTTAAATATAACAAATAATTATTTTAATATTTTAAAATAGAAATAATATAAAAAATTTTTAGAATTAATTTTTCTAAATGTTTAAAATATCATTGGTATTTAGAAAGATTATTTATGAACAATCTCTTTATTTTTTTTTTCTAATAATAATCATGTATTTGTAGAGACATTTATGGAATATTTATTATTATTTTTTTTTTGAAGCATGAGCATGAAAACGTATTGACCGATGAAAAAGCAATTAATAAAAATCCTCAGACAGAAAAAATAAAAAACCAGAGTTCTGTTTGAGTTTAATGTATATATTTTTTTTTTGTATTTTTAATTCTATTTTTGTCGTTTATTTCAATCAATGTATTAATTTATCGTGAACCCTGATATTTTGTTTTATTATTTTTTATTTTATTGTTTTTCTGTTTTTTTTTTTTTTTTTTTTTTTTTTTTTTTTTTTTTTTTTTTTTTTTTTTTTTTTCTTTTTTTGTTTCGTTTTAAAAAGTGCTCAGTAGATTGTGGTGAGGGAATACAACGACGTACAATTACTTGTCATCGTGTAAATCGTTTTGGCTGGATTGATCCAACTCCAACTGATGGTTGTTCAATTAGTGAAAAACCAAAAAACGAACAGTCATGTAAACTTCGAGAATGCAATGACAAGTACTATTGGACTGCTGGTACATGGCGAAAGGTAATAAATAATTTGAATTTATTTTTTTTATATATAGAATTAAAAATAAACGAAATTTTCCAATCCACTAAGTATTAAAAAATTTCTGTTGTTCTCTTGTTTCACAGAAATATATTTTTAACGACCTTCTTTTTAATCCCTCATTTTATTCCAATTATTATTATTATTTAAAAACGATTGTTAAATTTAATATAAAATATATTTACAGTGTAGTCATCAGTGTGGTCGTAAAGGTAGACAAATACGACGTTTATTTTGTCATGACAGAAAGGGTAAAAAAGTTGCAAGATCAAATTGTCCAGTGGCATTAAAACCACAAAAAAAACGTAAATGTAATCAAAGACGTTGTAGACCATTGACATGTTTAGAGGCAAAAAAACGTAACAGTAAAGATGGAGAGTATACATTACTTATTGGTGGAAGAAATATGTCAATATATTGTCATAATATGATGACAAATGAACCAAAAGAATATCTAACACTTCCAGCTGGTGATCGTGAAAATTATGCTGAAATATATAACAAAAGGTATTTATTAAATTTAAATATAAAGACTATTTTATTTACAGTTTTTTTTTGAATTAAATTATTGTTTGTTAATTTAGATTGCTTAATCCTCATTCATGTCCACATGATGGTCAGCGAAATGACAGTTGCAATTGTGTTTCTGAACATGGTGCAATATCAGGTAGAACCATGTACAAGCGTGTACGAATTGACGTTGAAAAATTAATTATTCTAGGTAAATTATTATGCTTGATAAATAAATTGATTATATTATTTTTTTGTTTTTAATTGAAATATGTTTGTGATAATTAAAATTATCTGTAAAATATTTTAAATACAATGTTTATAATTTTAACATTATTTATTTGTAAAATATGTTAATATTTTTACAGCAAATGATTATACATTTTCGAGGACAGACGGGGCAAAACGTGTTGAATATGGTAAAGCTGGTGATTGTTACAGTTCAGCAGATTGTCCACAAGGAAGATTTAGCATTAATTTAGGTGGTACATATCTAAAGCTATCATCAAAAGTTAATTGGATACCACAAAAATCAAGAGCACATCTTGCCATTGATAGAATTGTGAGTAGAAATAATTATATAATTATTTTATGATAAACAATAGGCAATAATTTAAATTTGTTTTTATTTTTATACAGAATGATCAACGGATACTTGGTAGGTGTGGTGGATACTGTGGTTTTTGTACACCAAATATGGATTTAAAATTAAATGTACTGCCGTCTTAGCTACAATTTTTTTTAGTTTAAAAAAAAACAAACAAACAAACAAACAAACAACCTTGAATTAATTAAACAAAATTCTGGACTGATGTTGATTTGAGTTACTTTTATTACTCATGATAATTCAATGCAAAATCGTGATGCCATTGATCAGTTTAAAAACAAAAAAAAAAAGTACTCTCAACTGTTGTCGTTTTTAGTATTAATAACTTATTAATTTAGATCGTAATTTTTATTATATAATTATCTTTACAATTGACTTTTATTATTGACATGAATTTTTATTATTATTTAAAATAAAAAGAACAAACAAAAAGAAACTTAAATAGATTAAATATTAGTTATACAATTTTGTCATTAAATGACCATGAAAAACTGCTCTCTTTATCTCTTTTAAAAATTTAAATTTTTTATTTATCTTTTTACAATATATATACAGTAGATTAAATTTAAATTGCAATTATAATTTCACTGCCATAATTAAAAGTGCAAATTAAAAAGAAGAAAAAATATATATATAGATATTTTAACAATTTTTAAATGAAATCAAAATACTGTGAAGCTAATTATAGTTAAATTTTTAAATCATTTTTACATTTTATTAAAATAAAACAAGTATAAAAATATTTCAGTTATAAAATATTAGTTTAAGAGTATAATGGTATTAGTAGATAATTAATATATTTCAAATTAAATAAATAACTAAATATTTTAATTATAAAAAAAAAAAAATATATATAATGATGCCATCTATTTTTGTTGATTACAGTTTTTGTTTACTTTTATTTTATTTTTTTCTATTATTTCGTAAGCAAATTGCTTTTTTTTTATAGTTACGCGCAATATTTAATAATCGGTTTGTAATTAAAACGATAAATTTGCCTTGCTCGATGTTCGTCCACGTATTAAACTTAGATAAAATTTTTTAAAAAACAATTGAAAACAAAAACAACATATTTTTATAATGCATTGTTGTAGTTATTATTATTTTTTTTTCAAGTAAATTTTATAACTATGATACTTTTAAATTCATAACTTGAAGAAAAAAAAATACTAATATTAATAATATTATGTAAAAAAAAAAAATGAAAAAACAAAACCTGGCCTTTAATTATGTTCCTAAATTTTAACTCTCAAAATCTAACATGCAAGTCTGACTGAATTTTTCTTTATATCTTCATTTTTTATACAAATTTTTTTGTATTAAAAAAATAGAAAATTAATTTTTTTTAAGTATATGCAAACTCTTACAAAGTGTTTGTCTTGAATTTAAAAAAAAAAATCAAATTATATGTATAAATCAGTGTTTGTGTATATTGTTTGATAAAATATGGGACATTAAAATGTTCTCTTGTAAAAAAAAAAATTGAATAATAACAAAATTTAGTATATTATTTACTGATTATCTTTAACTTTTTTTTTTTTTCCTTATACACTCATGAGTTGGGTCGATTTAGACCCAACTCATTGGGTCTCATTGGGTTGAGATTATAAATTATTTTTGTTTACTAGAAATACAAATTATTTACTACTAAATCTGTAAGATAATATAATCACGTTTTCTCTAAACAAAAAAAGATTACGATAAATATATTTCTAAATAAATATAAAATATTTTATATAAATAATAATAGCATTTCTAAAATGATAAATCATTAATTTGTTTTAATGAATAATTTGAAATATATAAAAATTTCTATGAGGATTATTTAACATTACGAAAAAATAATAATAAATTATATAATTGTTTGAAAAAAAAAAAAAATGAAAATAAACACGAAGGTGAATTGATAAGGTTTCTGAGGAAAGTGGAAAACTCGTTAAAAACATATGACCTTGCATGGCTAAAAGAATTCACAAGTTCGTATTTATATTTTTTTTTTATTTTTTATTTACGTAAATTGGTATAAATAAAGAGAAGGAGTAAATTATAATAATAACGATACAACGCTATTATTTTTTTTTATCTATTTTGTCAAGTAAAAGTGGGAATTCATATAAAGGGGTTGCACATAAGTTGATAGTTTCATTGTGCTTCTTCACATTTTATTTTGGCGTTTTCTTAAGCAATCATGAAGCGTCTATCTATTATAGTTGCAATTGCATTTGCATCAATATTTATATTTGATCAAGCTAGCGGAGGACCAGGTAAGAAAAAAAAAATCAAATAAAAATAATTTATATTTGAATTTGAATTTATATTTATTAATTGTTGGTTTGTTTTTATTTTTTATTTAATTTTAGTTTCAAAACGTGATGCTGATAAATCTATGATGGACAGTGTTAAAGATATGGTATCTGGTATGCCAATGATTGGAGGTCCTTTAAAGGATTTTTTGCAAAAAATAGTAGATGGGTGGAACAAATTGCAAGAACTTACAAATGGTGGTCTTGGCAGACTAATGGGTGGTGCATTACCTTGTAAAGTAGAACTTGAAAGAGGTATTAGCTGTTCTGGAATATCAACAAAGAGTAGTTTGACAGATATAACTAAAATGCTTTTGGACCCAATTCCGGGAGTTATGTTTCCTGGATTTATGAAAACAGCAGTATATATGGTGATGGATTCTATGGCCGCGCCAATTATGGATGTCATGTTTGGAGGTGTCACAAAACAATAATATTTATCAATACCTTGAAAAAAAAAAAATTATTGCAAATAACTTGTTAAATTAATATTTAAAAAAAAAAAATGTTTGTTTTATTTAATAATTATTACCTATTGATATTTATATTATAAGATATTATTATTTATGTCGTTGATGTGTGTCTTTATTTTTTGTGTAATATATAAATGAATAATAACTATTTCATCATTGAATTGATTAATTATGTATTTTGACTATTTATTATAAACATACCCTATTTTATAATTAATATAAATTAATAATTAAAATAAAATATTTTGTTTGTTTAATATTAGAAAAAATGTTTCAATGTTGAATACAAAATTAAATAATAATAATAATAATAATTTATATTTTTTTATAGATAAAATTTTAAAACTAAATAAAAAATAAGATACAATTAAATAATTTTATTTATTTTATTGAATAGATAATACAATATTTTTTTAAAAAAGACCAAAAAGATGTGCAAATCGATAAAATTTATGAATTCTGTCTGAATTAGTTGTGATGAATTCTGGTAACATTGTTGATTTTGAAGTTTGCTCAAGAAAACTGTCTACTGATGGTAAAATACTTGTTTTTGTTGTTTGCCAAATTTTTGTCATTGCTGTTGCCATTGCAGCTTGTGTTGCATTACTCATATTATTTGCTATATTGTTTATCATATTATTAATGAGACTACCACTTGTTTTAGTTGAACGATCATTTCTATTTGCTCCAGCAGTATTATTATCATCATCATCACCACTACCAAATAATGCTCTGTATGGCCATGTCATTATTCGATAAACTGCACGAAATGGATATAGTAACACATCAAGAATATCAGACATTATTCTATATGGTATTGAGCTAATTCCTTCAACAACTCTAACAGGTAATGTACTGGCATGTCCAATACTAGTAACCATATCCATAATACTACGTTTAGCAATTTTATGTGTTTCTTCATCATGTGATTCTGATATTATATCAAATATTGCTGCAGCTATTGCTCCAATATTTGTTATATAATTTGAATATATTCTTGTTATATTCATTATTAATGATGATATTTTACCACCAATATCATGAATGCCAATTAAATGAAGTGCTCCATTTAAAATTTTACCAACTGGATATAATATTATTTTAGCCATACTTTTTATAATAAAACCAATGAATTTACCAATTGGTTTTAATGTAAGACCATATATTTTAGTTATAATATTAATAAGTAAAGATGAATTCGTTGTTGTTGCTACAGATGTATTATTACCTGAAAATAATTGAAAAACAAATAATTAATTTTAATTGTTTATTGATGGATAGTCTATATTTAATTTAAAACATGCCTGAATTAGCCAATGATGATTGTGATGAAGTGGGGATATCACTTGAAGAGACCTTGATAATACCATCATCAGATTGACCAATTGTTGATGATATTAAAATGATTATTATAAATATAACAAACGGTGTTTGAATCGACATTGTCAATTGTTTCACAGACTTTAAAATAATGCTTAGCTGTTTTTTTAAATAAAGAAAAATATAAAATTATAATACTTTTTTTTTCCTCTTTCCCCTACTTAATCTATTCTATTCTTATCAATATTTTATGTTGAAAAAATGTCATTTAAAATGGAAATTCTTATGACTAGTTTTAATTTATTTTATTTATTGACAAGAAATTAAAAATACTTTTATGGTTTTTTATTTTCTTCAGAGAATTTTAATTGCAAAAAAAATATAAAAATAAAGCATTTTTTTACACACGTCAGCTTTTTTATTATCTATCGAATATTTTTTGATATAATTTTTTTGTTATTGTATTTTCTTGTCTTTGAAGGTGAAAATAATAATTTTTTTTTTTTTATTTACTGATAGGGCCACGTGTGTCATACGCAATTACTTTTGAACAGTTTGAAAAACAAATATATTATCGTAAATTAAAGATAATTCAATGCCATTTTATAATTCACCTCAGTTTAAGGACTTTTATTATTGTTCGATTAAAAAACACTTAAGTTATTCAAATAGTTTTTGTATGCATATATTTTTTTTTCAATTATTATTTTTTTTACCTGTACTGTTATCAACTGACGTCAATTGATCAATTATCATTTGCCAATGCCGGAAAATAGCGATCCAATTTATATTTATCAAACACAGGAAAAATAAATTTTTCTTTAAATTATTATTGTTATTTCAAGGTCATTTGTTTTAAAATAAAATATCAATAATAATAATATAAATATCTTTTCATATGAAGGTACTATTTTAATTTTATAGTCATATTTTTAAAATAAAAATACTTAAAAGGTAAAATTTCGTTTAAAATATAACATAAAATTTCTTTATAGGTAAATATAATTTTTTTTAATTTTTATTCATTTAAATAACAACAATAAACAGATATTTTATTTATTTTGAAATGTTTGTTTTTATTATTACCTTATTTTATTAACTTAAGATTTTAAAGATTACAATATTTATATTATTATAGATAAAATTAATAGTCGCATTGATGTGTATTTTGTGTAATAATTTCAATATTTTAATTATTTCATTAAGAAGCTTTCTGATCCGACGACATGTCTGTACATTTACACTTGAATGGTGTTATACTGCTTATAGTACAAGGAAGTTGTTTTCCTGCCGTACGCATCAATACACTATTTATAAATTGCAATAAAAGTGATGTAAATGGCCATAAATATATTTCTATAGCACCCATTATACCATTTGTTTTTTTGTCAGTTGGAACTTGATCTGGTGGAGGTGCTGCACCACTTGGATCTGCTTCAGTAGTTGAACTTGATTCACCTGCTTTAAAAAATAATAAATAATTAAATAACATTTAATAAATAAATTTAAAATTATCAATTATTTACCATCATCATCATCTTGTGAATTAACACTCAACAATAATAAAGTCACCAAAAAAAGTCCAAAAAAAAGTTTCATTGTACGCATAATTATTATTTTATTTCAAAAATAAATAACAACAACAAAAAAAACTAGTACGCAAGCTTACGGACCAATGAAAGTATTTATACAAATTCTTCGGTATTTATAAGCTGTCGGAAAAATATACTAATGCATTTTTTCTTATCACAATTTTATTCAACACTAAAATAACGCATCGTTGTGTAATACACAACAATTGCAATACATACTCAATTTTAAATGACCATCAAATGCCATAGATAATAATATTTCTATTTTTTTTTTATCACGACTTTTTATAAAAACTATATTTTTAAATAATAAAAAATATACATTTATATTTATTTATTTAATCATTTTATTATATTAAAAATAATTTGACAAGTTTTTTAAAATTATTAAGGGTCGTGAAAACTAATAATGTATTTTATTTTATTTTTAATAATATTTATTCAATTAGTATCTTTAACAAATTAAATTCAAACACTTAATAATGAGCTCTTTCAATATTTATCAGCTATAAATATTTTGTTTATAATTAAACTAAATTAATAGAAGATAAAAATTTATAAATATTTGAAGGTCATTTATTATTTGTCAATAAAGATTGACATATAAACTAATAAATAAATAAAAATCTAATTTTTATTTGCACAGTTATTTGTATGATAAAATCAATGAATTTTATTGTTTCATGAATAAATTTTTAGCAAATTATCTAAATGGCATTGAATGTAATATATTGATTTTCAAAAATTCAAACATATTCTAAATATTCAAATGAAAAAAAATGATCAGTTATTTACAGTTAAAGAAGTCAAACACAACGATTAGAATATAATAAAAAAAAAATTGTTAAAAAAATGTGGAAAAGTATAGCTAGTTTAATTATTATTTATTTTGTTAAAAATTTAGATTGCCAATTGATTAGACCAAATCATGTGTACGAACAAGTCATCACAGGGGTTCATCATTATTACAACAATACGTGTATTATTCTAATGCATGCTACAAAAGATCCTATAGATACTCAAGGTTTGTTTAATTCAAAATAAAAAAGTAAAATATCATTTAATTAAGGCAAAGGGTGTTGTTAATTTTAATGTATCAATTTTTTTTTTTTTTTTTGTTA
>MKYW01000057.1:239186-272934 GCA_015776835.1 Aphidius ervi
AATATAATTTTTTTTATCATTACTAAAATTAATTGGTAATTAATTTACCTAAATTTATTATCATGCTATTTTTTTTTACAACAGCAACTGCTGGTATTTCGTGATATTGAGTTTGACCAATTCCATAGCTTTCAACAACAATTGGCTTAACATTATATTCTTCAATGGCTTTTTTTACATCAGCTCCATCAATCATTATTAAATCAGCTGCATCATCTCTAAGTGCAATCAAACATGCTTCTTGATCTTGCTCTTGAATACAGTCCAGTTGTGGTCTTGCATCTCTAAATTAAAATATATATATTAATTTCAATATCAAATTTTTATAATTTTATTTTTAATTTACCTTGAAAATGATGCTTTTGCTAAAGCCCGACATTTTTCAAGACTTTTTTCATTCCAAACACACCAACGTGCATCTCTTTCTGGTGTACCAGAATTTCTTTCAATAACATCTAAATATTGTGCCTCAATAAGATGTTCTTCTGGCTTAATTGGAACTGTTTTAACAGCAAGTGTTTTATCATCAAGAAGAAGTAAATTTTTCCACCAATTTGATTTTTCTTTTTCACCAATAACACCAAGTTCTGACAATTCCTAATATAATTAATTTATCATGTTAAATATCATTCTTTATCATATCATTAAATAAGTTTAATATTATTATATATTTATTTAACCTTTTGAACAGCATCGACATCTTTAATTTGTCCATTTGCCATGTAGCCCTGCCATGGTCTAGCAGCCCATGTGCATGGTTTTGTTGTTGCATCAATTGGTACTTTAGTGCCATCAGGACAAAAGTACATGTAATCACTTGCTTTTTCAACTGCTGGTGATACTGTTGTTTTGCCAATTGGTAAACCAAAGTAACGTTTAACATAAAGAACTTTTGTCCATGCAATATCACCTATAAATAAAAAATTAATACAATAATAATTTTAATTTAATTTCAAAATGGAAAAATAAAAATATAAAATATATTTTTAATTTTTGCTTACCTCCATTTTGTGTTAGACATCTTAATGCTCCTTCATAGCCAGAATATTTATCAGGATAATCACAAACTTCTGGTTTTTCACAGAGAGCACACATGTTGCTATAAGTTTCCTCTGATGGAAAAAAAAAATCATTATCAATTTGTAATTGACAGAAAATAAATAAATAAATTGATTAAACTTACTCAATCTTTGATTAATTGTTGGATCTGGTGACCATGTACCAACAAGACATCCTTTTTTAAAAACATTACTCAATGCTCTAATTTCATTTTCACGTGCTGAATATTCAGAATTATTAATATCACCAAGTACACCCATTGCTTTTAATTTTGTTATTGGTATTTTGTATCCAACATTTCTACCAATTCCTGTATGACAAGATTTAAGTCCATATAGTCCATGAACATCGTAAATTTCAAGATCTTTATGAACAACAGCAACTGCCTCGTATCTGTATGGTTCATCAACTTCTTCCTTGGTTCTTATCTAAAATTAAATTATATTTTTTTTTAGTATTAATTATTCAATGTTTAACAGATGAATAGTATTTTATTAATTAATTTTTTTTTTTTTCCATCATCACCTGTTCAATGATACTGTAGCCAGCTTCTTCAGCAAAATTATTTTTTGCTGCCAAGTACATGTCTTCTGGATCAACAGCAACAATATCTGCTTCTTTTCTTCCAACTTTTTCAATACAATCATATCTATCACGACCAGACACACAAGATATTGGTATTCCTTTGACAATTGATTCATCCATCATTTTTATACAATCATTCCAATATACTTCTGGTACACACATTGTAACTAAAAATTAAAATATTAATTTAATTTATAAATAAAATATATATCTTCAAGTTTAAAGATACTTACAGACTGGCTGCTTGGTAATTTCAGACTTAACAATTGCTAAATATCCAAGCAAAAATAGCTGGATATATTTTCTTGCCATTTTTTAATATTTAATTTAATTTTTTTCGTATTTTAATAAAGACCAGACTGTTTATTTTTCAAGTTGTTCAGATCCTTTTATAGTGACTTGTTGAAAGTGAATTTGGTGGGGGCATTATTGATGAACAAAATATTCGCATATCTCTCCTTATTTTTCTTGATATCAATACTTTTTTAAAAATGTTTTCTCAAGTATTTTTCATTATTTTATAAAGAAGATTATTTTTTTATTTTCGTACTTTCGTTTTTGATATATTTGTTTTGTTTTTATGCAGTATTAAAAGATTAATATTTTTTTAAATCTAAAATATTGTCTGTTTTTTAAAAAAAAAAACAAAAGGCTTTATTTTGTTTATTAATTTTTAAAAATAAAAATATTTTATTTACAGTAAAATTTATTTTAATTAAATGTATAATTATTTTTTAAATTTTTANTAAAAATAAAAAAATTTTATTTACAATAAAATTTATTTTAATTAAATGTGTAATTATTTTTTAAATTTTTAAATTTCAATGTTGGATAAGTTTTAAGTTTAAGAAGCTCAAGTTGTGCTTGTAATGCTAATAAATTTCCATAATTATCTTGAATTTTTTTAACAATTTTATTTCTCATCATAATTGAATGAAATTTATTATTTAAAAATATATTTTCTCTTTTATAATTTTCATTATTAATAATAATTAATATTTTATTATTTTGTAGCTTTATATTTTCAATGATATTTGTCAATTGATTATTTTCCATTTGCCAATAATTAATATTTCTAATTGAATCAATGAGCTTTATTTTTTTAGATTCAATAATTTTTTTAAATCTCTGGAAAAAAACAAGTTTCTCAATGTAACCAGTGATTTTAAAACCAACAAAATACACCATTTAAAAAGTGAAAAAAAAAAAATAAATAAAATAATATAAATAACATAGTCCTTGAGTTTTATAAATAAATAAATAAATAAAAAAAAAACGAAAAGCTGGCGCCAGTTATTCACCTTTCTTGTTGCCGAGTGGCTTTTAGATATTTCGTTGTCCTTCTCCAATAATCCTATGCCATCATGATGACGCATCAAGTACATTTGTATTTCTTTTGTTACCTGATAATAAAATACAAAATTAATTATTTAATATATATATTCTATATAAATAACATACTTTAACTCCTTGTAAAAATTTTAATTCATCTTTCATGTCATCTAGAGTTATCTGCATACAACTATGTTTCCATTCTTTCCATTCAATAAGTCGTCTATACTCAATGGTACAATTCATAGCATTAATTTTTTTTTTTCCAGCATCAACAATTGCATCATTGACTCTTAACAGCTCATCAAATGACACCAGTACAGAATTTAAATATTCATTTGATTGTCCATCAATAAATATTTCAATTTGTCCCATTTTTAAAATCAATTGTGTTTCAATATTTTTCAATAGCTCATAGTTTAATTTTTTTTCATCATCAATTGTTTCTTTAAATTGTTGTATGTTATTTTGTAAATTTTGAATTAATCGTTGATGTAAAGCTTGAGTTTGTTCAGCTTCAGCCAATTCGAATGCACAACATTTAAGCTACATTCCCAAGATAGTCATCATTAAATACATTAGATCAATAAAATAAAATTCATTATTATCGTTTATTTTTTTTTCTAGATATAAATTTGTTAAACCTGTTATGTTAAATTTAAAGATAAAAAAACAAAAAACTTACTCGTGTTTCACTTTCAATTTTTGTTCTTCGCAATTTTAAAAGAAGATGCCAATGATTGTTATCAATTTGACTTGGAAAGTTCGTTGGCATTGCATCAATAGTATCAATATTTTTTAAATAATCATAACATTCACGTGGTAATATTAATGATTTTTCACCACTCAATATACAACGACTTAATTCAATTAAAAATGTTATTGATGTACATGTTAATTGTAAATTATGTGGACGTTTTTTATAATGACGTAAAAGATGCTCAATCATTGGTTGTTTTAAATCAAAATATTCACTACGAAATTTTGATTCTAATAATTTATCACGTTTGTTTAAATTATCATAACGTTGTTTTATTTCATTAACAGTTATTTCTAATAAATCCATATGTTGAATATATTTTTTTAATTTATTTGATAATATTATTAATTTATTTTCTAATTCTGCAATTTTTTTAATTCCATTTAGACGAAATTTTTGTCGTAATAATTCACGATATCTCATTAGACTTTCTTGTAAAATTGATGACTCTATAATAATACGTTTTTGAAAAAAAATATCAAGTTCATGGTTAAAGTCATTGACACTTTTATTCAGGTTTTCTGAAATAAATATAAATTTAATTATAATTAAATTAAAATAAATAAAAAATCTTTTTTTTTTTAAATTAACCTTGAACTTGTGATAATTTTATTTCTAAAATATTTTTATATTTTAATCTTTCTGCTGTTAATTTAGCTAATGCATTATTGTAAATTTTTATTTCAATTTTTTCTTCATTTGTGTATTTCATTGGATCTTTTGATAAACAATTTGGCTTAGGTATTTCTTTTTTTAACTCGTCTTCCCATCTGGAATAAAAGTTTATTAAAAAAACCAAGATAAAAATAAATCATTTATATTTTTATTTAGTTGTATTATTAGTTATTAAATTTGATAATATTATTTACCTTACTTGGAGTAATCCATCCATCATTTTATCGAGACAATCATCACGAAAATTCCAATCAATAAATAATATTTTTTGTGATTTATTTTGTGAATTATCACTTGCAGTATTTACTGTGTCAACGTTATAATTTATTAATTTAAAAACTTCCTTGTCTTCGACCTTGATAAGTGTTTGTGGTTTTTCTACATCATGCCAGATTAATTTTAAACAACTGTGATCAACATTACAAATGACATTAAACATATTTTTTAATTCATTTGAACAATTTTGTATCTCCTTGATACGACTTTCAGCCAATTTAATTTCACTTTCTTTTCTTCTTCGCATGTCATTGAATAAATTATTAAAAAATATCTGTAAAAATAAATGGATTTAAATTTTCTAGAAGGAATGTTAATTTTATGCGTTAAAATCAATTGAATAATTTAATTTTTTTAAAAAATATATTTTAGAATAAATTATAAAATTGTCAATACTTTTAATTTTTCTTCTCGAATAATTGTTGAAATATTAATTCTGGCAGCTTCCACAAAACTTCCATCTTTAAATATTTGATTTTTAATTTGAGATAAATCATCTTGGATCCATCGATGAGGCGTTGTCCCTGACATTGAAAATCCTTCATCATTTTTAAAAAATTGATTAAAACACTTTGAATTATTTTTTTTAACAATTTTATTACTCTGCTTGTTACTGTTAATAAAAATTAATGATAATTATTATTTATTTATCATAAAAAATAATTTAAAATATTTATAATACTTGTTAATTTGTTGAGCAAGATTAAGAACAAAATTCTCCCATTCAAAATTATTTTTTTCCTCTTCAGTGATAACAGGAAATGCATAATTATTAACTTTTATTTTTCCATCTAACGATATCAATGAACAAGCTGGAATATTCATTGAATCCCAACAATTTTTTTGTATAAATTTCTTGATTTTGTCTTGTTTTAGGATCGACAATTTTAATTTTTCCTCTGTAGATTTTTTTTTCATTATATTTTCATTTATTTTTCTTGATCTTTCAATAGTATTCAAATCGAAATTCGATAAAGGCAAACGTGCATTTTTATCAGGCTCAGCTTGATTTGCATTTAAAAGTGTTTTTAGCTGTAATAAAATATATATTAATTCATAAAACATTTAATAATTTAATGTATTTATATATAGTGTTTTAAAAATATTACTCGTAATTTTAGATGATTAAGATCTTTAATTATAGAACATCTTTTCGAAGCCATTTGATTTTTTTCCATAATCAAGTTCAAGGATATTGTCGTTTCAATCCAAGTTGAATCATCACTTTTATATTCCAGTAATATTCCAGTAAAAGTTGGAAGCATTTGAAGAGCATTCGTAAAGGTATCACCCTTGTATTTAAATTCAGATTGATTTATCGGTAACTCCAACTGACTGGAATGAATTTTATACATAATTAAAAATTATCTATTCACCTCAATTTATTTTTTTACTATACATGCTTTTTTTTTTTTATTTGAATAACATTAAGATAAAGAGAGAAATAAATTTTTAAACATTATTATCCACATGTTATTTAAATTATATTAAATATTTTAAATTAATTAAATTTACCTGATTTTTGTTGCAACAATACTTTTATTTTTACCAAGTGTTATTATAATATTATTTGAAAGAATTATTCCAAATTTTATCCCACCTTCTTGTCGATGATGTGATGAATAAATTAATAATGTTTCATTGATATTTTTTTTATTTTTAATTATTAAAAATCCATCATAACCAAATGTCAATATATATTTATTATCTACATTTATATTAACAAGACGAAGTTTATGTGAAAGTGATGTAGCCTCGTTTAAATAAATTTCATTAAAATTATTCTAAAAATTTAATTGAATTATTATTTTAATTTATCAATTTATCAATTGATATTTATTCACCTGGAATTTTATTTGGTAAAGTTGTTTTGTTAAATATGGATTTACAAATATGTCATTTTGTGTTTGTCCATAGTGAAGATGTTTAAAAATATTTGGTAGTTCAATGATACAACCAAGTTGATTAATTTTATTATCTGAATTATCAATTTTGTATATAACTATATTTTTTCCGACCATAATATTGTGATGGATAAGAATTAGTACTTTAATATCTCCATTTTCTTCTTCATAAATTAAAAAATCAATAATCTATTTAAAAAAACATTTATCAACATTGTTTATAATATCAAGAATAAACATTTCATGTATTTTTTTATTTTACTTTTTCAGGTATTTCAAGGAGTGTCATTACTTCCAATTTCATAAACTCAAATCCCTTGATGATGAATAATTTTCCACAGTTTAAAGCAGCAACACCCAATATTTTTTCCATCCATGAAAATTTGACTTGATTCAATGCTTCTTTTGTTAGATAAAATGATTTTAATAAAATTGGATTTGAAACATTGTTGACACTGATGATATTGCATTTACCAATATCAGTGGATATTGCAACGATAGGCAGTGTTTCATGTGACACAACACAAAGAGCTGAAAAATTAATTTATAAAAATTATGAAAATTACAATTATGATTATCAATATATTGTTTTTTACTTTTTCCATGTGTATCGAGTATTAAATTTCCTAAAAATTGACCACTTTGTCCTTCAAAGATAATTAGAGTGTCAAGACAATCAACGACTCCAAAATTTCTAGTTGATGGATTGATTTTGAATAAAAATAAATATCCAAAGCCTTGATGACAAATTAATTGTATTTTTGGAATATCATTATCATCATTTAATTCAAATATTTTTCCATCATCTGTATAAATTAAGAGGCTATCTCTTTGACTATGACGATTTAAAAAAATTATTTTAGATGAAAAATCCAAGCTCCAAGTTGCCTTCCAATGACATTCTATTGATGTTTTTTTATAAAACTTGAATTAAAAATTATTTAAATTATCTTGAATCGTTTTATATGTATTTTTTTTAATTTTAAACTTACAATTATTTGTAGATTTGAGTTTGATACAACAACACCATCTTGAAATGCAACTATCAAAGGTCTTTGTGATTTTTTATTGTCAGATTTTACGACAATATAATGACGTTCATCATCCCTGTTTATTAAATAAACATTACCAAAATCATCAGATACCAGTAAACTTCCTTCTTGAGTCCAAGATGACGATACAATTTTATCATTTTTAAATAAATTTATTATTGGAGATAGTGTTACAATTTTTGAACATACACTTATTTCGTATGTCATTATTTTTCCTGATGTTTCTCCACATTGGCATACTAAGTAAGGTGATGAGCTAGATATTCTAAAAAAAAATATAAAGAATTGTAATTTAATTATTTTTAAATTGAATAATACTCACGAAATATATTGAAAATCATCAGCAATATCAGTGTCAATATCAGTCAAATATTCTCCAGTTTTCCAAAGCCAAATAATTAATTTAAATTTTGGAATAAATGTTAGTGTTAGTAAATATTCTGTTCCTGCAAATGCACTTGATAAAAAACCATTACGTCTGTCTTGATTTTTATAAACACATTTTGATACAATATTAATTTCTGGATATGTAAAAATTGATATCTTTGGGTATGAGCATCTTTCAGAAATAGCAAAAATAGGAACAACCTGGTAATAAAAAAAAAAAAAAAAAAATAGATTATCATAAAATTCTTATGAATATTAAATTTTATAAATTTCATGTATTATAAATCCCCAAATAATATATTCAGTTAGATTAAAAAAGCACCAGTGAAATTATATTCCGTTAGAAACATGAAAAAAATTCCTGATATTTAAATTATTTTCTACTTTGTAATATTATTATTTTTTTTTTTACAAGTAGATAGACTTAGATTATAAAAACTGATATATTTTAAGAGTCAAAAAAAAAAAAAATAATAATAATTCTTGTATTTCTAATACAAACCGGATGTCCAGCAAAACAGCAAGCTCCTTGACCTCTCTCTTCACTGTTAAATTTTTCAACTTTTTCATCTTTTGTATCTAGGTTTATAAATATCACATGAATCCCCGAAGCAACTGCAAATATATTTTTTCCCAAAAAACCAAATGACTTGATGTCTCCAAATTTAATCCACCTGTAAAGAAAAAAAAATTGAATATTATTTATAATTATTTATACTTGTTATAATTATAAAAAAATATTATATTAACTTTGTTTCATTGTTTGGCATTGCATAGACAATACAGCTAAATAATTTATCCAAAAATTTACTGGAATAAATAAAGTTCCTGTTGCCCAGGAAACAAAAGTGACGTTCTTTATTGATTATTAATTTTTAAAATAATAATTGACGTCAATAAAACGCTTTAGGACAAACAATACAGGTTTTTTTTTTTATTTCTTTATCATTCGTTCTAATTTTTAATAATTAAAAATTTTAATTATGACCCTCTTTATCATGACAATTGTTTTTATTTATTATTATTTATATAATTATAAGGAATTAATTATTAAACCAAAATTGGAAAAGTTCTAAAGCTTCTTATTTTATTTGAATTGTGAAATTTATTTTTAGACTTGCTTCTGCAATTTTTATGATAATTATCATTTGTTTATTTTTTAATTTTATCTTAAAAATTGTGCATTGTATTGATAAAAAATTCAAGTATGTCACTGGTTCACTGTGGGGACTAAAATGGTTTGAGACCGTTATATTTTCAAGTAATGGTAATGCATAATAATAAGTACTGCGCCTTAAAAGTTTTTGATTTGCCATCGACACTTTCGTATTAAAAATTCTTTTTATAAAATTTTCAAATTGCTGTAATATAATTTTTTATAATAAATTTTTTTTTTTCTGAATATATTAAATAATATTTAATTAAATTATTTCAAAAAAAAAAAAACATATTTATATGTTAATAAATAAATCAAATAAAAAAAAATATAATAGAATGAAAATAAAAAAAAAATATAAAAAATTGGTATACTTAAATTTTAAACGGGAATTTGGTTTATAATAAAACAAGAATTTTGAATCTAAATAATGATGATGAAATAAATCCCTAAATTCCAATTTTTGGGTCAATGATATTTCTATTTGAATAAAAAAAAAAAATAGATAGATATATGATAGAAAAAAAAAAAAAGATAGAAAGTTGTCGTAGATGAAGAAGAGGATGGATTTAATCCGGTATTTAAAATTTTCCAAAAAAATGTCTAAGTTAATGGATTCAATGGTAATTGATTCCTCTGGTCTATTCGTTTGGCTATGGTGGTGATGGTGACGAGCCAGTGGAACAGTAACCCAGTAAAAAAAAATTATATATTTATATATAAAAATAAAAAATATATACGCCCCACCATGTATCTAAGCATATAAAGCTGACCATACCACTGAATTTTTTTTATTTCCCATTTACTTATCGAAGAGTTGTGACATAAAAAAAATTAATTAAGTGAATTTTTCACAATTAAAAAATAGTGGTAATAATTATTTAATTATAATTTGGTTTTTTTTTTACATTAAAATTAGTGTTTGTGCATGAAAAAATCTTTTGGATTATTTACTCGGAAAAAAATTTATTGTGGTGAAAAATAATAATATTTTTAAAAAATAAAATCATAATTTTTATTTATTTTTATTTTATTTTTTATATAAATAATTAATAAGTTATTTAATTAATTTTTTGTCAATTTAAAAATTCAATATATTTGTAATTTAATTAAATTTTTACTATTATTATTTAAATATATGATAAATAAAATAAAATAATAATTTGTATTTGAAATATTTGAATAATAAAAAAAAAAATTATTAAAAGGGCAAAAAACGGTTATTTTAGAATTATTATTCACAACGCAAAACACCCTCATTTTGTATTCATTCCGGAAAACCTTTTGATGAGTTTAAAGTCACAACGCGTATCTCAACAAAGTGCTTGTACACAATAACATTTAAACCAACTGATTTCACATTTAACTATTATTATACTATAACTTATAAATATACCAATTAAAAATAATTTAATAATTGCAGGTAAAAAATTTTATCACGAAAAAAAAACAAAAAGTATATATTGAAATAAAAAGAAAAAAAAATGATTGGATATTTTGGTGAATGTAAATGGCGGGGGTCAACAAGACTTCAAATGTTGACTCTATTAATTCTTGTTGGAATAGTCAATTCAATGGATGTCTCAACAACCCTTTCATCAAATCACAAAGAACCCACAGATTCTATTAAATCAATTGATCTCAAAATGGAAGCAAGAAACGATGAAATTTCTCATATTATAGAAATACCAGAAGCCACAAATGAACCAACAAAAGTACATCCAGTATATCCAGAAAGTAGAGCAAATTTTGAAACTAAATTATCAGCAAATCCATCAGGTGCTTGGAAAAGTGTTATAAAAACATCATCAAAAGATAGTTATTTAGATGCATTAAATCATTCGCATTTAAAAAATTATCAACCTGATGTTTCATACAATAATAAAAAATTATTAAGAAGAAAATATGAATCACCAGTTTATCGTCCAACATCATTGAATATTGAAATATCAAAAGAACCAAAAACATATGTTACACCAACAGCAGATACATTTTCTCCAACACCAAGTGAATCATATTCATTACCAATAAATGAAGCAACAAATTTTAATGAACAAAATCAATATGGTACATTAGAAAATTATAATGATTATGAAGTAACACAATATAATTATAATACACCAAGTCAAAGTTATGCACCATCACAAAATTTAGCACCATCACAAAATTATTATGGAAATTCACAACCTACTTATGAAGCACCAAGTCAAAGTTATGGTGCATCAGTTAATACTGCATATGGTCCACCAAAACAGTCATATGGAACACCAGTTCAACATCAAGGTGAGACGCGAGGTAGCGTATTTAATTAAATTTTTTTTTTTTTTATTTCTAAAGATTCAACTGAAATTATTAATATTTATTTATGAAAAAAAAAAAAATACAACTATGACTCACATGGGTTTTAAAATATTTTATAAATTAAATTTCAGGTCATGAAGTATCAAACTGGAATGGTTATCAGTTTCCAAATTTGATACAATTACCATCACTATCGAGTATTGGTTTAGCCTGGCCATTGGCAATTAAATTAAATGCCTTTACAGTTGCTAAAATAATATTAAAATTAGTTATATTTAAAATGATTGTTAAATTCATTGCTGTTATGTGTCTTTTATTATTTATACCAAAATTAAAAGCAAATAAAGAAGGAAAAGATGATGATGAAGGTGATGATGATGATAGAAGAAGTGCTATCTCGGGTAAGTTGTATTATTCAATTACTAATTATTATATTTTTTATTTTTCAACTTGAATAAACTGGTTTTATAAATTGGACTTGTTATAAATTTACAAAGAGATTTGAAATATATTTTTCTTTTAATTTTAGAAGATTTGAGAACACAAAAGTTGAATGTTTTGACAGCCAATGTATTGGAATCAATTGAAAAATATGAAACAAAAAATGGAACAGTTGAAGATGATGATAATTGTTCAAGCTTTAGTTGTCGATTAAGAAGACTCATTGGAACTGGTGATACTTGGGATGATTATTTTAAGCTTTTCAATAGTTATGCAGCTGAAGAAGAAGATGAAGATGAAGCAGAAGAAGAAGAAGACGAAGAAAAAATAGATGAACCTATTAAAAAAAATACAACAGAAAAAAAAACTTAGTATAAATTTAAAAATAAAAAAAAAAATTAGATAATTGTAGGTATATTTAAAAAACAAAAAATTTACAATTAAAATTTAATTTATTTGTTTCATAAATTCAATGTATATTTTTTATATTGAAAATATTTCGAAAAAAAAAAAACATTTGAATTTAAAGAAATACAAATGCTAGTTACTTAATTAATTATTTATTTATTTATTATTTTTTTAAAAAATGTAATAATTAATTTTTCTTTTAAATAAATAATTATAAAAAATAATTTTATTATTAAAATATGAATTTTATAATTTATTTTAAGTTAAGAAATAAAACAATTCCAATTTTTATTTTCTTTTTTATTTTTTAAATTTAAATAAATAAAGATATTTTAAATATAAAAATAAATTGATCGATTGATATTTTGAAATAGCTTACCAGAAGATTGTCGAGTCTCATATGAGATGATTCGTTTGGAATTAAGATCAAATAGAACAGGAAGTCTGTATACCCCTTGCTTCCGTTTATTGAAAAAATTAAGGTCAACGTCCATAAAATGCAAAACACAATAATTGCCCTATTGTGTTGAGCACGAGCTAAAAACAAAAAAATAAAAAAATAATTAGAATAACAAATTACCGATAAATAAAATAATTACAATAATAAAAGAAAAAAACAAATTAATTTTCACGTAGGTGGATTGTTATTCTTGGCTAATGACCACTTTATGACCACCGTCAATTATCGTCAATTGGTGGGCATCTAATCAAAATATTCTCGTAAATTTATGTCATAAATTTGTTTACAAGTATTTATTTCATTGTAAAAAATCAATTGCTTAAAAAAAAAAATAACCAAAATCAATTAAAATTAAAATTAACATTGTCCAATAAAAATAAAAAGAAACAATTTTATTTTTTATAATAATTTAAAAAAGAAATTTATATTAAATTCCTAATTATAATTTAACAATAATTTAAAATTTTTTTCGCCAGAAAGAATAATAGCCAAATAAAAAAAAATAATAGTTATACAATTAGGTTACTTGGACGGAAAATAATAATATTTAATCAGCTAACATGGATCATAAAATATTAACAACATTATATCTTAGAAAAAAATAAAAAAATAAAAACATTAAAATCTAATCATAAAAAGAAATGTTTTTTTAACAACGTAAATGTGACTTAATATCTAGTAATTTTATTTAATAGAGTTGATAAATTGACAAACTGATGATATCAGGTCAGACAAGTGAGTCAAACAGTGTCGTGAGACAATTTAATATAACATCAAATTGTTACAATGATAAATAACGAGGGTATTTTGTGACTGGTATTTACCGGTCAACCGATGCTAATACGATAATCAAACAACATGTACAATAATCTACAGGTTTAGTCAGATAGTGGGAGAATTTTAGATCGCGAAAACACTTGAAAAAGTTGCATATAAATACTCATGTTTTATCATTACTTTATCCAGTCTTCATCACAGTATCATTGTGAAAAGAATACAATTATTATTAATAAAATTTTAAACTTGAAAAAGTTTTAATTAATATCATCAACATGAAGGCATTCTTTGCACTCGGTAAGTGTTATTTAAAAAATATACATAAAATTATTTTAATATTTAATTTTTCATTGAGCTTTAATTGATTTTTGTATTTTATTATTTTTTTTTTTAGCACTTGTGACAGTTTGTATTTTTGCACTTTGCAATGATGCATATGCTGTACCTTCAGATATGGACAAGGCTAAAGATGTAAAAGAACCAGCAGTAGCATCAAAAGATGTTAAAGATGCAATTAAAGCAGCTAAAGATCAAAAGAAAACTAAAAAAGAATGTGCCAAAGATTGTGGTACCGCTTATGATCCAGTCTGTGCTCATGATCCAGCAAATCCAAGTTTTAAACCAAGAAGTTTTGGCACACAATGTGCTATGGATGTTGTCAATTGTGAAATGGGAACAAGTAAGCTTTTCATTATATTTACATAAATTTAAAAATAATAAATTTATTTGTTTGTTTTTTTTTTTTCTTTTGGTTTCTATTGACATGGAAAATTTATTTTTGATAATATTTTAAAACCACTAGGTGGTGCATTGATGAAAATAAATTTTACAAGACTTATTTACATTTAGTTTATTTAAATTTTTAATAAATTGAAAAAATATTTACAATGCTTAGATGTGATAATATTCTTTTAACTCAATATTATCACATTTAAGTATTGAACAATTATTTAAAAAATTTAATTATCCTACCAAGTTTCGACAAACATTACCAATGTCTTGAAGATGAATTTAATTTACTAAATTATTTTAATAGTTTAATACATTATTAAATATAAATGAAAATTAAATTGTTAATTAATTTTTGTTTTTCTTTTATAATAATTACAGAACTTGTCGTCAAAAACAAAGGCGAATGTGCTGGATCAACTGGTACACGACTATCATAATTACTTTTTTTTGTCACAACATTAAATCCTCCGAAGCCACAAATATCGCAATCTTTATAATGTAGATAAGAAAACATATTACATTAAAATGCATAAATATTAAATTTAAAAAAAACTGTTCACTTATTTTTTTTTTGCCTTGATAATTTTAATCAATAAAAAAATGATAAAAATTAAATAGTTAAATGAATTTTATTTTTTTAAATAATTAACTCTTACCAGTTGTCCATTTTAGATTTATTTATTGAACAATGAATTGACTTAATTTGTGTGTACTGAATAAATTAATAAATGAGGATGGGGAGTCTTGGGTTTTTTTTTTTATATATTTTCTTTTGTGCACAGTAGTGATTGCAGTTTTATTTTTTAGTCAAGCGATGATGAGTGGCTCTTACAGAAGCCTCGGAAAAAATAAAAAAATATGTTTAATATTTTTTATGTTATTAATAACTGTTGATGGTGCTTCAATATGTTCTGAAATATTAAAAAATTGTTTTGATATTGATGAACAATCAAGTTCAACAGTTGATGATAAAATTGAAGATGTTGAGAGTAGAATTTCAAGATTGGAAAGACGTTTTCGAGCAATGGAACAACCAGGTTTGTTTAATTGTCTAATTTTTTTTTAGATCATTTAATTGTGTGATTGTGATGTGTACCTTTTTTCAAAAAAATTATAGTTTGGCAAATTAGAGGCTGGCCAGGTGATTGGGAGGTTTGTGTCGAGGGACCATGCAAGTGTCAACCAGAAACAAAATCAATATCTTGTTGGAATGATGAACTTGATGATGTTCCACCTGCCCAACTTATTCCACAAGATTCTATAAAAATGTAAATATAACACAAGTGAGTTATTTCTAATTTAGTTTTATTTTATTTTTCTTTTATTTTCTTACCATTTTTTTTTTTTCGAATAGAGATCTTGGAAATAATCATTTGACAGCTCTTCATCGTGATACATTTCGAGACTTGACAGAGCTACGTGATTTGTAAGTTGAATAATTATTATTTACATAAAAAAAAACTAATCAATATTTGTTTCAGAGATTTGAGCAACAATATGATTGAACATTTGCCTTTAAATATTTTTTACTCTTTGGACAGTTTAACAAATCTTCGTATCAGTAAAAATTTACTCAGAGATTTACATCAAAGTCAGTTTCTTCGAATGCGTCATCTTCAAATTTTGTAAGATCCTAATGGAAAAAGAAAAAAAAAAACAAATATTAATATTTATCTTTTTTAATTTTTCAGAGATTTATCTTTAAATAAATTCATTGCTCTACCAGATGATCTTTTTATCACAAATACAATATTAGTACTTCTCGAAATATCTTCAAATCGAATATCAACATTACCAAAAACAATATTTAATGGTTTACAAAATTTAGAAGAATTATTTTTATCAAAAAATCGTTTAACATCATTAAATTCATATGTTTTAAAGGATTTAATTAATTTAAAAACACTAAGACTTGATGAAAATCGTATACGTAATATTCAACCTGGTACATTTGATAAGCAAATTAATTTAATTGAATTAAATCTCAGGGATAATCACTTAACATCATTACCATCAAATTTATTTCTACAATTGAAATATTTAAAAAATCTTGATTTATCAAGTAACATGATATCACGTGTAAGTATAATAAATAATTATAATTTTCTCAAACATTTAACAATGTTTTAAATAATAAAATAAATTACATAAATAAAAAACATCAACAGATTGATAAAGATGCACTAAAAGGTCTTGCATCATTAAAAGAATTACGACTTGGTAAAAATCAAATAAAATCAATACAAAAAAAAATATTTTTATCAACTCCATCATTACAAAATTTAGTGCTATATGCAAATAAAATTGAAAATATATCAAATGGTGATTTTCAAGGTCTCAAAAATTTAACATTACTTTTTCTTCATTCAAATAAAATTCGATATTTTGAATCAGATTCACTCCAAGATACACTGAATTTACAAAAGCTGTAAGTAAATTATTTATTAATAATAAAATTAATATAATAAATTAAAAAAGAAAAAACAATAAATAATAATTAATTTAAAATTAATTATAATAGATATAAATGTAGAAATAAAAAAAAACCATCGACCTCATAATTAACATTAAATGATTAGATATAAAATTAATATTTACAGACAACTTGAGGGCAATCACCTTTCATATTTACCAAGTCATTTATTTGATAATTTAAATTCAATTCAACAATTGCGTCTTGCAAGAAATCCATGGGATTGTAATTGCGATGCATCTTATCTTGCAATGTGGCTGAGAAAAATGTATTTTTCACATTTAAATATAACAAATAATAATGATAATCGTTATAATTATTGGGAATCTGGTGGTGGTGCTATTTGTTGGGGTCCTGGTATGCTTGGTGGTAAACTTGTTGCTGAATTATCATATGCTGAACTTTGCCAAGGACAATGGGCATCAATGAAAGGATTAAGACCTAGAAAAAAAATTTAATTATTAAATTATATAAATTATATAAGTTTAATAAAAAAATTATTTACCCTTTCAGTTGTAGAATTAAATTTTTAACTGGTGATATCAAATTAATTGTCTTAGAGTCATCAATAATTAAATAAATAAATCTAGAACAAAGTTAATTAAATAAATATAAAAAATGTTAATTGATTAAAAATGTTTATTTTATTGTAAGGAAAATTACTAAATAAAAATAATAATAGTCTTGTTTACTTTAGGGTGTTATAATTGTATCAAATAATTTCCACTCGATAAATCAAGCCTCTTATAATTATTCTCATAAATTCTTATTCAATTTTATAATCATTAATCAAGTATAAAAATAAAAATCATATTAAAATATTGTTTATAAATATTTGATGATATTTAATTATGTATTTTAAATTTTTAATTTATTTGTATTTTAAATTAAATATTTAAACATTTAAAATTTTAAAAATAAATAATTTATATACTTTTTATCATTCATTCATAAAATTATAATTTAAAATTGATTATTTTTTATTATTTTTATTATAAATTTTTACGTTTATTATTTAGTTAAGTTTGTGAAAATGTAAATTAATATATAGCCAGTTCATTGACTTCAGCTGTGTATATCCAATACAGAGGCTATCATTATACACTGTGTGTTGAATGATGCCTTGAAGAAAATAATAAAAAAAAAAAAAAAGTAAATAATTTTCTCACTGTCCCTNTCTTGGTGGGGATTATTTACAACTGTTTTATGTACTTTGACAAGAAAATATTAGTCAGTGTTGGTCAGTACGTGCGTTATGTACCATGGCTAAATCAAGTGATTCTAATGCATTTAAAATTCTAGATGAAGTGTATCAAATATTAAATGAAGAACATGTTTTTGATACGTCTGGAAAAAATCAAGTTATTGAGTTCATTCATCCCAAGCAACTACAGGTGACTTTTTATTATTTTTAAAACGAAGTTTAGAAAATTTTTAAAACAATATTTTTGTGTTTTACTTTTTGATTAAATTACAATTTATAAATTAAATTAAATATATTTTATTTTTAAAATAAATTATGTAATGCAGTAAACAAAAATAAATAGCGATAGGCGTTATCAACTATTTTTCTATGCACAGTAATTTTTTCTTATCGAAACTAGAAAAAAAAAAAAAAAAAAACAATAATAAAAGTATTTACAAATAAAATTTTAAAATAATATTTTTGAAATTAAAATTCATTAGTTAAATAAATATTGATATATTTTAAAATATTTGTTTAATTTTAAACTTTCAAATCATCTTACAATAAGATTAAAAAAAAATCTACTTTCTAATTTCGATTGTAGAAATTATTAAACCTGTTCTATCAAATACTATTAAATTTTAAAAATTCTCCTACTAAATTTGATAATATTATTTGTATACAATTTAAAAATAAAATATATATTTTTTGTCATAGGAAAAAATAGATATCACAATCACAGAAGATGGAGCAACACCAGAAGAAATAAAAAAAATGATTCGTCAAATAGCACGTTATTCAGTTAAAACTTCAAATCCACATTTTCATAATCAACTTTATGGTGGTGTTGATAATTATGGTTTAGCTGGAGCATGGATGACAGAGAGTTTAAATACAAGCCAGTAAGATAATAAATAAAAATTAAATTATCACTTTAATAATAATTAAAAATAAATAATAAATTTAGGTATACTTATGAAGTTGCTCCAGTTTTTATGCTGATTGAAAGAGAGGTCCTAAATAAAGCACTCTCATTGGCAAATTATCCATTATTTCCTGATGGTGATGGAGTACTTTGTCCAGGTGGCAGTATTGCAAATATGTATGGTATGATTTTAGGTAGATATAAAAAATTTCCAGATGTTAAAACCAAGGGTCTCAGTAGTTTACCACCACTTGCTGTATTTACAAGTGATTGCAGTCATTATTCAATGTTGAAAGGTGCACACTGGCTTGGTCTAGGAACTGAAAGTGTTTTTAGTGTAAGTATTTTTTGTTAATAATATTTAATTAATTGTATTAAAAATATAATATATATATTTATTATTTAAGGTTAAAACAGATTCATTTGGAAGAATGAATCCTCAAGATTTAATACGTGCAATTGATGAATCAAAAACTAAAGGATACGTACCATATTTTGTTAATGCAACAGCAGGAACAACAATACTTGCTTCAATTGATCCACTTGATGATATTGCAACCATTTGTAAAAATAATAATTTATGGTTTCACGTTGATGTTTGTATAAATATTTTCATGATAATTCTGAAATAAATAAAAATAAAAATTATATTAATTTATTTATTGTTTGTAGGCTTGTTTGGGAGGAACTTTATTATTATCAGAAAAATATCGTAAAAGACTAAAGGGAATTGAAAAGTAAGTTGAAATAATTTTTAATTTAAAGAAAAAAATAAAAACAATTAGTTTAATTGAATATTTTTAATTATAGATCAAATTCAATTGCTTGGAATCCACACAAAATGCTTGGTGCACCATTTCAATGTTCTCTATTTTTAGTTAGAGGTAAAAATTTACTTCATGAAGCTAATTGTGCTGGTGCAACATATTTATTTCAACAAGATAAATTTTATGATGTATCTTGGGACACTGGTGATAAAAGTGTACAATGTGGTAGAAAAGTAAAATCTCAATCAAATTGAATTTTAAATTTACATGAGAATAGTATTAATTTATTTATTTTTCTATTAAACAATTAGGTTGATGCAGTTAAATTATGGCTAATGTGGAGAGCACGTGGTACTAAAGAACTTGGTAATCTAGTTGACACTGCAATGGAATCAGCTGAGTATTTTTTTGAAAAAATTAAATCACGTGAAGGATTTAGACTTGCATTTTCTGAATTTGATGGAAATACAATATGTTTTTGGTAAGTCAACTGAAAAGAAAAATTACCAACACAATATTTTAAATGATAAATGAATTGTTTTAATTTTTTTTTTGAAGGTATATACCACCTAGCATGAGAGGCCAAGATGAAAATGATAATTGGTGGAAAAAATTGTATGACAGTACATCAAAAATAAAAGAATTATTAGTACTTGATGGACGACTGATGATTGGTTACACTCCAATGAAACACAAAGGTTTTGGTAATTTTTTCCGTATGGTTGTTTGTTGTCAACCACCTCCAAGTCATTCAACAATGGACTTTGCTATTGAACAGATTGAAAAAATTGGTGGTAAACTCTAAATATATATTTTCATTATCTTCATTTTCTTCCGTCCAATGAAAAAAATAATTTCTACATAATAAACAAGATTATCAAAATTAAACAATCGTAAAATTATTTCATTTTTATTTGTATATCTTTTTTTTTTTTATAAAAATGCATTTCTCTAAGAGGTCAGTTTATAAATACAATGTAAAAATATTACTGATAGCATAAAAAATAAACATTAATTTATAAAGCTTACATGAATTCACAAATATTTATTTAAATTATTTAGAAAATATATTTTCTATGGTCTCCAATAATTTTTATCTTACAAAAAAATTGATCTCAATATGAGCAATAACAACAATAATAATTATTAAAATATATAAAAAATAAATATGGTATTTTTTTTAATAAATTAACCATATTTATTTATTTTTTTTTTTTGTAAAAATAATTTATGTACATATATATGCATCATGGCACTGCGGCGATTTAATGTAAAATATAAAATAATCTCCACATAAATACATAAATTTATTTTAAAAATAAAAAATAATATTTATGAATTGTTAGATATGTATATATAAATATTTACAATATTTGTTTGGCTCGGTTATTTTGATGATAAATGAAAAGAAAAAAAAAAACATATCTCTTGTTAAATACAGATGATTTTTTTTCTTCTTAAAATGACTTTATACAAATGAAAACTTTTAAATGCCCGACAAAGTTTCCTTTTCTTTCTTCATCTTTCTATGAATTATTTACATAAACAAAAATAAAATTTTATATATATAATTTATAATATTAATTTAAAAAATAATAATAAACAGCGAAATATTTACAATTATATAAATATTAAAAACCATCCGACCAAAATATTAATAAAGCAAAAGAAGTGTAATAAAAATTTATAATTTTATCATACAAATAAAGTTTGACTTTGACCGGTAGTTAAAACCTTTTTTTGTATTGATAAAAAAATTATTATTTTATATTGAAATTGGTCGAAAGATTATTGACATATTACAATTGTAAATAAATCCCAAAAATTAACAATATATTTACTGCAACTCAATCTACATTTGAGCAACAATCTGACGTCATTATAAATTAAAAAAAAAAAAAAACTATTAATATATTAAATTGTCATTAAAACGTCAGATCAAGAGTCTACTCGATTTATGATAATTTCAGTCATTTTACAATTACTTAATTGCAATTATTATTATTATTAATTTTTGTTTTTTTTTTTTGTTTTTTTGTTCCTGGTCAATGTCAGTTGAACGCAGTACTTATATAAAATTTTGTTTAATTAAGTATCAGTCAATAAAAAAATCTTTGTAATGTGGGTTTAGTAATACTTTTCTTGATCTAAATCCGCTCGAATATGTTGTTGTCCATGGCTATTTCTTTTTAATGTTGCTGATTCATAATCAAGAGCTTTTGGATAAAGTTTTGGACTACCCAAACCATTGACATTTGGATTAATTTTTGTTCTAAGTGTTCCATTACCATGACTTGAACCAGAAAAACTTGGTTGTCGTTTTGTATTTACCTGAAAACAAAACTAGAATAAATTTCATTTAAAAATATAACATTAAATATAAATAAATTAATTAATAAAATAATTATACTAACCTCTTTTAATGGTACAGCAACATATGGATTTTGTTTACTTATATAATGTGGACTACCAGGTACAGTTGGTTTTTTTCTTTTCATATATAAAAATGCAGCAAGTGAACACATTGCTAAACCCATTAAAAAACCAACTAAACAACTAGCAACAACAGCACCCATTGATGCACCAACAATTTCACCTCTTCTTGGTAATGCATTTGACATTATTTCATCATCATTACATTTTGATAAACAATCTCTTATTTCTTTATTAACACCATGACAACCAAAACCTTGTGTTTGTAAACAATTTCTTGTTCTATATTGTTGTCCTGTTTCATCACATAATGACCAATCACTCCAACATGACCATGAATTATCATTTTTTTTTAATGCATTTTTACAAGCTTGAATATTACATCCACTATCTGAATTTACCATATCATTATCAATAATTTTTTTATTAACATTACCACGTGTACATGAGCCATCATTACGACAAAAACGTTCTTCTTCTTTAACTAAATCAATTTTAATATTTGATGAATCTTCAGTTTGTTCTTTACAACTGTATCTATATCTTTTTTCAATATAACCAAAATTATTTTGTGATGTATTTAATGAATTTGTTGTAATAAACCATGGTGTCCATGCTGAAAATTTACGTGATTCTGAACATGGATGTGTATTACAATGTTCAATTTGAAAATTACAACCTGGACAATCATTATCATTGCTATATGATGATGATTTATCACAAGTTCTTTCACGTAAACGTATACCACCATTACAAGGACGTGAACATGAATTCCAAGGACCCCAAGATGACCAACGACCACTTGTTTGTATTGATGTAGTTGTTGTTGTTGTTGTTGTTGTTGATGATGATGCTGATAATTGTTTTGTCAATGGACATGGTGGTAAACCAATGCATATTATTTCATCATGATCATGACCAACACAAACACGACCACCATATGCTGGTGCTGGATTAGTACATGTACGACTACGTGTTTTCATTGCAAAACCACATGTTTGTGAACAACCAGACCATGATGACCATTGTGACCAATCACCATGTATTGTACAATTTGATACTTTTATTTTTGGTCCTGTACATGTTGATCCACCATTTTCTGGTGGTGGATTATTACATACACGTGTTTGACACTGACAAGTATCAAAATCCTATAAATAAAATTAAAAAAAAAAAATTAGTTTATAATGAAAGATTTATAAAAAAAAATTTATTCATTTAAATTACCTCAGTATTGTCAGAATTTTGTCGCGAGTGTGAACGTCCATAACCATTTGCTATTTCTCCAGTTCCATGCTGACAAGGTGCCCATGTGCTCCATGCACTCCAACCACCATCAACTGGATCAGTTAATACTGGACAACTTTTAATTTCTTGTTGCCAATGATTAACTTGAAGATTTTGATTTGGTGCCATGTCACACTTCATTATGTGTTCATTCCAACCACAATATGGCTCTTGGGCATTTAAACATGCTTGACGATTTCTATGACGATGACATTGAGCTGCTGGTATTCTAAAAAAATTATATTTATAAAATTATTATTTATACAATAAATAATGAAATGACAAATATTTTTTGATGAGTAAATCATTACCTGAGTAGACCATTTTCCATGCCAACATATAAACTTTGTGAATCTTTTAAAAATTGTAATATCATAGCAGGTGATGGTAGTGGTCCCCATACTTCAACAACACATGTAATTTGTGTTTTTGATAATAGAGATAATTTTTTAATTAATCCCTCAGCAGTTGCAACATATAAAATAGTTATACTTTGATGAAATTTAGTTGATGTTTTATCAATAGCAATATGTGTAAATCTTTCCATTGTCGTTGAATATAATGGTCCAATTTTTGTACCTTGTACAGCTTCATCCATAAGTTGATATTCTTTATTATCCATTACTTGATGTTGTTCAACTGGTACATCACAATTTTGTCTATATTGATTTGGTACACGTTTTTTTTCCCATGCTGCACCAGAATGTTCTTGATGTTTGAATGGACCATTGAATGATGATTCAATTGATGTCATATTGAATGCACAAATTGCTGAACCAGCAATTGCGTTGCTATTTAAATAAAAAATAAAAAATAAATTAACCAACACTTGTATATAAATTATTTTAATTAAATCCTTTTTTTTTTCTTTTTTAAATATATATAATTGCAGTGTCATTGCCATGTATTTATAAATTTATTCTATCAGTTGAATTAATGTTTTTTTGAATAACCGATATAATGAGATATTATTTTGTTTTTTTTTATTTAATTTTACCAATTATTTGACTCTTTTTAAAATGTTCATTGCAAGGACAGAAAAATAATCAATTTTATATCCAATTAGATATTGCTTTGTGATAATTTATCAATGTGGTTTTTTTTTAATAGGATGTGATTTTTTTGAATTTATAATTTTATTGACAAATTTACCTTGGAGTTGTGAAGGTTGCATAAACAATTCCTTCATCAGGACTGTAAGCAGCACCCTGTATCTCATCATAATAAAATGGAAATTCACCAGGTTGTGAACAATTTAATCGAGCTTTGCTAAAAGACATCCATACATCTTTCAGCATTGGTTTACCACCTGGATCTTTTTTACAAACTCTTGCAATTCTTGAATATATTTTCTGTAATAAATAAATTTTATTATTTTCAATAATAATTTATAAAAACAAAAATATTTTATTGTCATTTAATAAAAAAAGGGAATAGAAAAAATATTAAGAGTTTATATATTTTTTTTTTATATTTGTTTTATGATTTTAGTGCAGTTTTATATATAGATAAAATTGATGTTTTATTTTAATGTTTAAAGACATTCAAAGTTTTTATCTATTTTATTTTTTTCCATTTTTTAAATTGTTTTTTTTTTTTATAATTTATATAGACAAGTATTGAATCAACTTTGACGACGTGAATGAATTTTTTTAAGAGACAATTCAAAACGTTAATGTATTAAGAAATTATTATTATTTTTTTTTTATGATTAAGAGATATATTTCATGGTATTTAATAGCTGAATAATTAAGAGACATTATTATGTTTATATTGTTTTTTATTTACCTTGCCACAATTGATATACTCCACAGCAATTTCACGAAATAAAAAATAAACGTGATCTTTACTCTCAAAACTTCCAACAAATTGTGGGTCATTTAGCCATCTAAAAATATAAAATTATTTAACATAATATTTTATTGAACCAAAAAAAATAAAATGTTTTTATTTTTTTTAAACTTTTATATTTTATTTACAACGCATGTCAAACAAATTGTCATAAAAATCACGATGCAGTTTTAAAATAAAAAATTTATCTTCTCTTTATCCTTGAAGGAGAATTATTTAAATTTTATTATTAACAAATACATTTAAATGACTATCATTTACAAGAGAAAAAACAATACTAACAAAAAAAGAAAACAAAAAAAAAAATAACAATTCACAAATAATTGATAATAAAATTTATTAAAATAGTATTAAAATTTTTTTTATGTCATTTATCTAGCTGGAATAATAAATCATGATTTAAAAATAATAACAAAAAAAAAGATACTTGATGAAATATTTATTTATTGTAAGAATTAAAATTTAAAAAAAGATTTATTAATATAATTTTGTCTGTTTGATTTATGTAAAGCTGACTACAAATATATTTTTTTTCTTCAGTTATATATAAAATAATAAAAAATGATTTCTTACCGAGAATCATACTGTTTAGTTCGCAAATTTGGTGAAGCAAGTGTACGATAAATAGCAGCATCAGCACTAGAAAAATCAAGTGGTGTACCAGAAAAAAGTCCACCATTTGATCTAGCAAGAAGAGCAGTGACATTGGAAGCTGGTGAATAGGGTGACATTGCTACTCCGGACACACGACTCGTTACATTATTAATATTTTCAATCTGCAAACAAAAAAAAAAAAAAAAACATCAATTTAAACATCTTATTCTTTCACACAACAACATCAAATTATCTCAGTTTAATATTATATTTCCTTTTTATTTTATTCACACGTTAACTTGATGTGTTATAATCAAATAAGTCAACTGATGATGAGTAAAATATTAATTTAAATTTAAATTTGCTGTATCTTATTTCTCAAGCGAATAAAAAATTTAACAATTAAAATATATAAATTAGCAATGGTATAATCAAATCAACGCGTGTAATAATAAAAATTAATTTTTTTTCTTTTTAAAATTTAACATGTATTATTAAATTATTAATATGCATGACATGTCAATTTGTTTTTTATTAAATATTTTTATATAATTTAAAATTAATTAATTTAGCCATGAAGACACATGATGAGCTTGAATATATATTTTGAAATATACTTTACCTCACGCCAGGTGCACAGTGGACTAAAAGCATTTGTTCCACAAGTAAATAAACTTTTTCCATTTGTAAGAAGAACCTTTATATAATTATGACAATTTTGAGGTGTTTGACCTTTGTCCTGACATGTTGTTATTTTATCTGCTGGTGCTGGCCATATTGCATGCTCCAATGGTGTCAATGTTGTCAATGTCAATCTGTATAAATTATCTCTGTAACAAATAAGAATCGAAATTTATTAATTAATAATATTTTTCTATCATTAAAATTTAACTAGTGCTGTATGTGTTTATTGTGGATTTTTTTTTTGCTAAATTACTGATTGATTTGACCTCGAGAATGGACTGCATGACAGGTCTTTTTGAGTGGGTTGTATCGAGTTTGTGTCGTTTATTTAAATATGTTTGTAAGCACATACAAAAAAATAAAACAAAAAGTTACTCTGGGGACAACATTCCAAAACTTCCCACCACTTCAGGGTATATCTTGAATAATTCAATAGCAAAAAATATATATAATTTTAAATAAAGACAAATTGCTTATATATCTTATTATTTTTTTATATTTTTATTATTAAAAAAACTATTTGATATAATTTTATAAATAATATCAAGTTGTTTAATTTTTATCATGTTATTTTTTAAATATTGATTTATGAATTTTATATACTTGTATGTTGTAGGCGACCTATGATCAATATATGATTTTTTTTGATCAGTCTGGTTGAAGTTTAATATGGTAGTAGAAATATAAATATATATTTTCATTTGAAAAAAAAAAAAAAAAAACTGATTTAGCAGTATGCCCGCGCATTTTATACCAGACATTAGTGCGTATATACTGATAAATAAATTATCGATCGATTTATAAATAAACTTGCGTTGGTGTGATCACTTGCAGTGTGTATGTATATATTTGTTTAATTTGTATCTTGAGTGAAGGAAAATCCAGTCCCCGGGCGCGACTATGGATAAGAAATTATCTTGGTTACAAGCCGCTTCGATGCAGGTATCAAAGTTATTGAGGCTTCGATCCTTTGATACGAATAAAAATATATATATTGATATATTTTTCATTTCTTTTTCAAACATACGTAATATAGATATTTTTTTTTTATTTTTTATTTTTCTCTGGATTAAGATAAAAGTTGATAAAGATACCTGTTGATCCACAAGTCATAAAATATATCATGTGTTACCAAACTAAAGTTGTTGATAGAAAAAAAAAATAATAATTTTTAAATTTACAACGATAATTAATAAATAATAACAGTTATTTAAAATTACTGAATGACTATTACAAAAATAAAATTATAAATAAATAAATAAATGAGAAAAAAAAAGTGAAAAAAATATTTTTTTAATTTATAATTATTTTAGATTAACAAATTTAAAATTAATTTTACTGAATATTAAATTTTGTTATTGAAAAAAAAATTTATCTCTCAATGTAGATAATTAAAATAATATATATAAATAATAAAATTAAAAATTATGTAATGTTTTAAAGAAAGGAAAAAAAAATAAATATATTTATGGATTTATTATATAAATTATTGAAATAATTTTTTCTAAACAACTGACATATTGAAATAATTTCGAGCTATTACTTAATTTTAATATATTGTTTTTTTATAAATTTTATTTTCAATTCAAGTTTTTTATTAATTCAATTCTTGATGAATATACACGCCGACAAATTCAACAACAAAATAAGAAAAAGTTGGCGGTATAAATGGCGCCTACGTGGGCGCTATGCTTCTGTCGCTGTCAAGACACAGGTAATTATTATAAAGCGAAATAAAAATGTGCTCACAGTTTACCACTGAACATACCAATTAATAAACCTATGTATTTTTTTTTTATTTTATCATGTATACACATTTACTTTTAACGTCTATCAAAATTCAAAAACCATGTAAATCAGAAAATAATTTCTAATGTTTTCAAACAATAAAAGGAAAATTAAAAAAGAAAAAAAAATAATTAATAAATATAATTTATAAATCAAAAATAATATTATAAAAATTGTATGATTATATTTTATTATTATTGAAATATCAACAGTATTTTATATTTGGATTAAACCGTTAAATAGCGAACATCAAAAACGACATATATAAAATGATCAAGAAGGGTGAGAGATAATAAAGATGAAATGAAAAAAAAAATAAAAAATAAATTAAAATAAGAATATTATGGTTTGATAAACTGTGTGTGCTTCTCGTTACTGAACTACTTATATATGAGTGAGTGGCCATATTGAAACAGATTGCTTCCTGCTCAGTGCACAAATATATCCCTATGGTTATAAGAAACGAGAATGATGATGCCTTGGTGTACATAAGTACTCGTCATTAGTTGCTCGTGTAACAAATATAAACATGCTTTTATATTAAATAAAAAAAAAATTTAATTTTATATATAAATATATGTTTTTCTTCTTTTTCTAATATTCTAAATAAATAAATAAATAAATAAATAAATAAATAAATAAATAAATAAATAAATATAGTAAAAAAAATTAATGTGTCATGATCATAAAACCTTAACATTAATTAATATTAAATTTTGTCTTATAAATATTTTGATAGTTTTTAAAATAATAATAAAAAAATTGTATCTTATTTGCAAGTTACTTTCACATTGATTTTTTTGGCTAACTTGATCAATGTATTGTCCAAAAAATTCTCAGCTGTCTTAATAGCGATACCGATGTGGTTTACCCACGCTATTATCACTGGCGTCTTAACCTGCGTGTGTATACACTTGGCCGGTGTATGAAAATAACGATGTATATAATTTTCGCATATTTATATTTTTTTTTTATTTTCGATTTCAAAATACATATACAATAACTGAAGAACGCGACCGCGTAGGTTGCATACAGTGAAACTGGTGCTTTTATAAAATGAAACTTGTACGCACGCAATGATTAGCAAAATACCACCAGACACAACAACCAAAAAAAAAAAATCATAAAGAAATGAAGAATAAAAAAATATAAATAATAATATTTAATAAACCGCATGTATATGTAAAAACTGAGGTTTCTTATTTTCTCATATTTTCAAATATTCTTTTGTTCATTGATTTTTATCTTTTTCTTTTTTGAATTATTTATTATTATTTATTTCTAGTTTTTAATGTCATCTAATGATGGCTGTATGGCAATTTATGTATTTTCAATTTGACTGGTTTTTTAGATATACTTCCCACGAGACTTGGTTGTCCACTTTTTAGGTAAAATATTTTGGAGTAATTCAACATAAAATATTAAATTTAAAAAAGAAAAAATATTCAAGACAAAGGTACACCATGATTTTTTAAAAAGAAAATTTAATGATGAATCTATACAAGAGAATAGAAAATGTAAATTATCATAAATTTGATATCAACATGTTGACATTTGATTGATAAAAAAAAAAAAAAAAAAGATTAAAGATTGGGTGCAGTGTGAAGAGAGTTTAACTTGTGAAAGCTCAACAGGTTAATGTATACAACACGTGTACACGCACTACTGCAATTAGTCAAAAGGCAAACGTACAGTTAATTAATTAGCAATTGATAGGTATTTTAGATTAGAAACCAAATGATTGGGTAATAAAACTATATAAACATCAAATAGATTGTATATATTACAAATATAATGTAACTTGAAAAACGAAAATTTATATTAATCTTGAATTAATATTGCATTGCACAATAAATATTACAGATGAAATTACAGTTATATTTATTTTATTAGATTATAAAATATTTTTACCAATAGTCATTGACACATGTATCATATTTTATTTTATATTAAAATAAATAAAAAAAACTACTGCATAATAATAAAATTTAAAAATCAAATAAATAAATGAAAATTTATTTATTTATTTATTTTTACAGTAGCAGCAAATAAAACTACTTAAAAGTAATTGAAAAAAAAATATATAAATATATTAGATCAACTATTTATATAAATTAAATAAATAATAATAAAAAAAAAAATAATAATTTAAACTTTAAAAATGAATTTATAAAAAGTTAGAGATAAATTTGAATATAAAACTGATAAAATTATAATTTTCATAGTTCAAATTAATTAATATAAAATAAATTATTAATAAAAAATAAAATATATATTCAGATCAAAATTCAAGAATTAAAAAAAAAAATGCGTAGGTTTTTTTCAACGACAAAAAAACCCACGTATTTAAATGCCATCAGACATTCAAGATTATATTATTATGCCATAACGCATTCTAATGTACACAATAAATAGTTTTTTTACATACGCATATATAAACACGAGTACATATTTAGATCGACATGCCTCAGTAACAATTATTGTCACTAATAAACAAAAAATACACTGCTTTGAATATATACTTTGTCACTCATAAATGTCATAAGCATGGATTTTAGTATTTTGATAAGCCATATATATTTTTAGAATATAAAAATAAACATTCCGCAAGTTTATTATTAATAAATAAAAATACGTCAACACATTTGTAATATATATTTATTTATTATTTCTCCGTAAATTTACTTGTAATTATTATCAACCCCTTTCAAAATATAATTTTTCTAAATTAAATATAATAATTCAATAATCTGACATGGTTCATTATTAATTTGTTGATCTAGTTTAAACTGGTAAGTGTCCTCTGTTATAGGTGTCACCTTTCACATGTTCACATCTAGTGTGTTAAAAAATAAAAAGATATATATTGCCGGGGGGTTTAATGTTGTATAAAATAGTAAATAATACGTAGGCAAGCATATAGTTAATAATATGCAAAATCACATATGCATATCTGTCAAAATGTTTGAGTGTGTGTGTGTCTGTTGCCTCGGTGGTTATATCGAGACGTCGATTAACACATAAATCTTGATCTAGACACCAGCTTGAATATATTCATACTAGATAGTTTTATGCCGCCGGGGTACTTGGCGCCAGTATCGACATTCTTCAATTTTATTAAAAAAAAAAAAAATCAAAATCTAAGGTGCAAATAAATTGATTGAAAAAAATATTATTATTAATATTTTTTTGACTTTTTTTAAATTTGATAATTATATATGATTTTTTAGATGTAGATAAATAATTTTTTATTTTTATTTTTTGGTTTTCTAAAAAATATAGATAAATTTGTTTTTTTTTTTTTTTGATATTTGTGCGGTGTTGAATATTATTATGGAAATTATTGGAAACATTTAAATATAAAATTATTGTGGTTTAACATATTGACTGTGGTTAATAACCAGATTATATTAATAAAAAAAAACACCGTTTTTTGATTTATGTTTAATATTTTTTTTTTTTTGGTAAAAAACATTTTAAATGTTTAACGAATATTAATAATTTTTTTTTTCTATTGTCAATGTTTCAACTCGTAATAAATATTATGATTTGTTATTAATTTAAGCTTTGATATTATTATAATTTTTTTGAAAACATTATGATGGCTAAAAATTAAATATTTAAAATAAGAAAAATTAATTCTGGGATTGTTTGAAAATAAATAGAAATAAATTGATTATTTTTCTAGAATTTTATGTCATTCATGTCGTCAGTTTGTTAATTAAAAAAAAATATTACACTCTTCATTGGAATATATAAGATTTAAATGAAGCTGATGCAAATTATCATTTGGAAAATTTTAAACTGACAACGCCTTGAGAATTATTTCAAGTTAAAATAAAATTATATACCGAGTAAAAAAATTTACATACATTTAATAATTTTTCATTGAATTTAAAATACTGTTGTTAAATTGCAAATATATAAATTTAATAATAACACACTAATTATTATTTAAAACTAATTTTTATATTGCGATATAATAAAATTTAATTTGAAAAAAAAACAATACACTGGAAGTAATTGTGAATGAAATAATTAATATTTATCTTCAATTTGATAAGACAAATTAATTAATGTTCATTAAAATGATATAATAAAAATAATATTATTATTTTTTATCATTTCGTAGTAATTGTAGAAAAAAAAGCTAATAAAAAAATTTTTTTTCATCTTAATTAAATTCTAAGAAAATACGTGGATATATAAACTTCCATAAATCCAATCAAAATTTCTTCAAACTTGTGCCCACACTCGTACAATAACTTTAACTCAATTGCACAAAGTTAATGAGGATTACGTGGGTGAGTTTATTGTTCTATTCATCTTTCTAATTTTTTTTTTTTATTATTTTACATTTATTTATTTATTTTCGGTATCATCTCTTGTATCGTATAGAAGTGAGGACATTATTTGCGGAGGCGGTTGGTTTCCTCTTAGATGCACAGAAAGAGAAAGAGCAAAAGTGTAATTTTTTTTTTTTTTTATTTGTTTTACTCATGAATGAATCTCGGGTTTCAATATTTTCTTGTTTATTTATTGGATAATTTTTTATCAATTTATATTTATTTTAGTGGCGAAAAAAAAAAACCCACACAGTTATAAAATTTTAGTGCACAAAATTATACTTGATTCAACTCAAAGTTTATAATTAATTTTGACCGATAAAATTTGGCTTTATATTATTTTTTCTTCATGATATAATATTATAAAATTACTTTATTTTACGCCATGTCAACCATGTGTATTTTTTTGTATTTTACTTTACGTATTTTAAATTTTTTATATCAACTCCAAGTTATTTATTTTTAATATTATAGTAAATTGCATAAGAGCTTGAAATATCTTCTGCTGTGAGCTGTCACCAGATTTATATATCCACCACATGAGAAACACACTGGGTATAATAATTGAAATCTTGGTATAGTTGTTTCGATGGTATGTAAACCACATTTTAATACAGGATGTTTCTACCACTTTGTTTCTTTTATTTTTACGACTTTGCAATATTCACGTATACACTTGTTTATGTATAATTGTATATTTCAACAAATTTCTCTACTGGTATGTTATAATAACTAACTGTTTAACAAAAAACCTTGCATTTTTTAGTTGAATTGATGTGTGAGATAATCGTTTGAGTTATACTTGAGCTGCCTTAAATTATCTACTCAACAAATGTAATTATAATAACACCCAGTTTATATACAACGAAATTTTACCAACAATAAAATCAAAATAAACAATATAATTATCCAAAAAAAAAATCCATCTTTATTATTTTTTTCCTCCTGTTTAGTTAAACTTTGTGCAATTTTTATTTCTCGATGTAATTATAATGTTGATTTTTATTTTTTACATTTTAACTTTCACAAACTCTTTATTAAAGTCTAAAGAATTCAAAAATTAAAACGATAGTTATTGTAATTAGGATGTTTTTTTTTTTTTTTTTTTT
>MKYW01000057.1:273774-301162 GCA_015776835.1 Aphidius ervi
TTTTTTTTCAAAGAGACACTGAAAGACAGTACATGTTTAAATGTCTAAAGAAAGGGAAATAGCAAACACTGTGATTACAGAAAATATATTTGTTTTTATAAATAAATAAATAGTCAATGATAATAGACGATGATTCAAAAGATTATATAACTGAATATCCGGGTTGCAATATTTTGCATTGAAAAAATTATATTTTAAATATAAAAAAACACAACTTAAATTGTTTTAATGATTTATGTAAATAATTTCAATTATATTCTTGAGAATATAATTGAAAAGTTTATGTGATTTAAAATTGATTCAAGAGTTAATTTTAATAATTAAAAAAGTGAAAAAAAAAAATAGTGTAATTTGAAGCTGAGTAACTAGTCATAAAGTTTTACAAAAAAGCTTTCAAATTAAGTGTTATGTTTGTATTAAATTCTTGGTAAATTTCCAAAAATAATTGCAAATGTTTTTGAAGAATAATATTTAGCAGGAAACTCGGTGTTGCTACGATTAAATCAGAAAAAAGTTGAAAGAAATAACAGTAATTTATCACAAAAAAAAAAATAAAATAAAATAAAAACTAGCTACAAAGTATGTTGGTTGTTATTATTTTTACTTTGATATTAATTTATTAAAATTCATGTTTAATTACCTTGCACCAACAATGACCTGCTGTCTTGCAACATCAAATAATAATTGTGAATACGTTGTGACTCCTTCACTTGTAAATAGACTACTTTTTTCAATAAGATCTGTAACAAAAAAAAATAAATAGTTTATATTAAAAAAATGTACTATTCTTGTGAACATTATCAACGGTTAAATTTTTTTACTTGACGAATTTGAAAATCAAGCCTCTGGTTATAACCAATATATAACATTTTAATATTTATTTGTAATAAAAAAGCTATCATCATTACAATCATGAAAAACCGTTAAAAATTGAAAAGGAAAAAAAAATTAAATCAGAACAATAAATATTCACTTATTTTTTATAAAAACCCACAGGACATAAAACTGGATCTCTCGGTAGTCACATTCCTCAGTCTCGATTTACCACCGATAGTATTTCTTTGCATACGAATAAAGTACATCAGGATAAAAATAAGCAAAAGAAAGTACATGAAAAAGATAAACAAAAGAAACCAACACCAAAAGAAAAAAATATAAAAAATATACCCTATAGATATATATAAAATAAAAAAGGTTTTTAAAAAAAAAAAATGATGATAGGATGGTAAAAAAGGTAGAGTGTATATTCCTCATCTTGACCCTGAATAATATCTTCAAGTTTTAATTTTTTTTAATTTTAAAATTGTGCCTGATCCAGTATGTATAGTTTGAAATTCTTGTTTAGCTTTTATGTCCTTATTTTTTCTTGATTAACAATATTTTTCTTTGCAGTAATAATATTATACAAGTAATACAAAATGTTGCTTCAATATTTGAGTGTTTAAATGTGCTTACACATACAATTTCATCACACGTTTGAATATATATTCAATCTTTTACACCACAAGCTCATTTTGAAGATTATTATTATCGAATAGGTATACGTAAAATGAGAGACAAGATACTGTGTCGATGAGCAGGAAAAAGATGCTGAAGAAGATGTGATGAGAAGAAATTAAAGGACAGAAGAAAGTACATGGTATATAATAGAGAAACATATACAACATTAACAGAAGACACCGTAACGAGTCTCATAAAGTAACCTTCGATTCTTCGTTGTCTCATGTTGAATGGTAAAAAAAAAAAAAAAGCTCTCACAAACGCATCCATACATGCTTGGCACGTATCAATTCGCTAGCTAACGACCGACGCGTCTGTTTTTTTTCTTTTCCACTACTACTACTTTGTTTTATTTTATTTTTTTTTTGTTCACATGTACAAAGATCTATGGCCTTACAACAAATCCATTCTCGATTTAATACGTATAAATAATTTGATACTGCATTGCGCAAGACATCTCTTGTTTTGTTTCAATGATATTTTTTTTTTTTTTTATACAGGGGCAACTTTTGTAATGTCAAGTCTATGTGCATGCATGTGCAGTTGTTGTATTTATTTTTTTCAGAAAATATTATATACTGGTTTGTGAGGAATTTTATGCCGACTAAAGAGGAATTAATTAAAACAGTTCTTTGTATTTTTTAATTTTCTTATCAACTGTATTTTTTGTTATTCAATATATTATTTCATTTTATTATTTGATTAATAAGTTGACACTAGTCGAAGGTAATACAATTTTGTTCTACTTTTAATTATTTATACAAGTAGAAAATTTAAATCCGTCAGTTTAATATGAAATATCAACAAAAGATATTACATAATTAGGATTAAGTTAATATATAAATTATGCTTGGTATTCAGATAAAACAGCTGACGTCATTTTCATTACTGCATAACGCAATAATATTATGCAAATAAGGAAAATAAACATTTCAAATAGAAGAATATATTTATTGATAGAAAAAAAAATATACGAGAATTTGAATACTATGTAGCATTGAGATAAATCTCGAGTGTACATTGCAAAAAAATAATTATAAATAAATGTTTTTTTGTATAGCTTGAGTCAAAATAACTTGTCAGTGCTATAAAATCTGATCGAAAGGAATTTATTAATGATTTTTTTTAGACACTAATTAGAGCTCAATATAATAATTAAATTCGTTAATCAAAATGATCGAACGACAGGTGCTTGTCTTTGATTTTTTTTTATCTTAAAAACATGTACATGTATATTATTTTGTTGTCAAAAAAATAAATAAGAAAATTTGGCAAGTCAAAAGATACATTCTTATCATTAATCTACTTTCATATTTTTTAAAAAAATATTTAATTTTCTTTTTAATATTATTTATCATTTCAATAATAAAATTGTACTGTTTTTTTTTTATTTATTTTTTGACTACCTGATAATTTCAAGTATGATCGATAGAGGCACAAATACATGCTGGAATAATCAAGGTGCATTATAATCAGTCAATGTTCAATATACACACATGAAAATAAAATATTGCACAAGTAGAATATTAAATCTATAAAAATCACTAAAACTCTAATCTTATTAATTTTTTTTTATTATTATTTCTAAACGAATTATAAACACAATCGTTTTTATTACTTTTCAAAGAAAATAAACATCAAAGTCGTTTTGTAGTTGAAATCCGGATCAACTATATATAAGTACTTTAAATAAGCCAAAGAAATAAAAAATTAAAATATAAAATAACGTAAAGCTTGGGCTTAAATTGAAATAAAATAAAACTGACTTAATACACTTGAGACCACCTTGGTTGTTATCCTATGCTAATACAGATAATTGCGGTATACAAATATATATTTTTTTTTTTTCCATTTGGCAAATTTTTTATAAATATAACATCTGCTTCCATGTAGAGTCTAAAATAATACCAACTTGCAATAAATTTCCAGCTAAAAAAAAAAAATAGTCAACACATTTTATTGCGCACATTTTATTCACACCATTTCACTGGTTGGATATTTTTTTTTTCGATCAAGTTGTCAAGAAGACAGTAACAACTTTTGCAATAAAAAATTTTTTATATATTTCGATTGACATTTTTTTTTTTTTTTTCATGAAGAAATAAAAAAGAAACAAAATTTTATATTACATTTAAATTTAAAAAACTAAATTTTCTATTTGTTATATATAAAAAATATAATATTTTTATTAAAAATAATATAATTAGTTTAATTTAAATGTAAATAATTTAGATGTTGATGAATAAACTGGGAAATTTAGTTGTACGTATATCATTTTAGTATTTATTTTGTGTTATATGAATATAAAGGGTCTTGGAGGGTTTAAACAAGATAAATAAACTTGAATGTTAAATTTATATATACAGTGGTTTAGACGAATAGATATATATATGCACACTCGTGTCTGTAAATTTTATTTGAATAGAGTCAAAATTTAATCTAATCCAAGTTAAATTTCCTAGAAAGTGGATATGCTTCGTCAGACAAACTGGCGTTGCTACAAAGACAATTCGTTGGATCTTTGTAGCTATCAAAAGTGCTGGAGTCTTTTTATAATCTCATCAAAATATACACAATGTGTGTTTATAAAAATCCACAAGCTTCATATACTTAAACTAACTTTGAGACTATCACCTTTTGAAGTGTCAACTTATATTATTTATCTTTATTTATTTTGTAAAATATATAATAATATTTTTTAGATTGGTGCGAAGACATTTTTGACAGGCACACCAATGTGTTTTTGTGTCAAAAATAACTTGTGCATATACGAGATTTAAATTTAAAGAAAAAAAATCTTCAAACAGCTGGATTGGGTTAGCGGCAGCTCAAAAAAAAATTTGTTAAAATGAAGATGCAGATGTGAATTTGACGTAAGTACTAATGAAAAAATTAAAAAAATATATATCAAGTATTATGCGTAAGATTACAAGATTTAAGCTGGGTTTTGAAAAGAATTAAAAAATTGAAATTCAGATCTCTCTGTAACTAAATATATATACTGACAAAAAATGAAAAAAAAAAAAATTTAAATGATGATCTCGGGTTACAAATTTCATGGCTTCGATGGTGTACTCAAAATTTTAAAAAATCGTTGACATACTGTGATTCTAAGAATACCTTTTTATATATTTATGACATTCGATGGTTTTAATGTGCGGCATCACCAAAGATAATATCTTGTATTGGCTACATACCATACATATATATAAAATATAAACTTTCACGGAAACAAAACACTTGTGTCCTTGACGACCAAGATACTACAATTTCACGGTTATACACATTTAAGTCACGCTATTTAAAATTTGTCTAAATTACTTTTACTCGCATCTTGTAAATCTTTTCATTTTTCACATAATTATATAATTTATCATTAAATAACTAATTATTCAAGTGTAATCATAAACCAAGAGAAAGTAATTTAATTATCTATGTTTAAAAAAAAAAACATTTTAGAATCTTTCACATGCATTTCATTTCATAATAATACATGAAGAAAAATATATTATTTTTGCATTTATATTTATAATTCAGACATTAAATATAAATTATCAAATAAAAAAAAAATTATTTTTATATTCAAAGGCATTATTTGTAAAATAAAATTGGTGTGTAAAAATGATCACACAGAGCGCGTTAAATTCGTAGCAATTTATACATCATCAAAAGTGCAAGAAAAAAAAAAAAAAAANACTCCTTGAAATAAAAATATTATCTATAATTTAAAATAAATAGCATAATTTTCATGTATTGATTGACTATCTTCAACACATCATTGTATATTTTATTTTATGACATCGTGCATCACATTTTTACAATAAATTATTGCATCATTCGCTTGAAATTTGTTTAAATATATTTTTGTATCTTATAATGATTTTTTTATTTATTTTTTTATATGTATATAATAATTTTTTTTTTATTCTTTTAGCTTCAAATTTTATCTTGGTTGTGGTTTTTTTTTGTTATGTTGAAAACTCGCGCGATCTGCCTGCGGCCCACAACTTCTCATTCGCTTCGTGTTGGCTGCACGCAACCATACATGCAATATAAAAATGTATACTTGGGTTGAGATATAGAAGCACCTCTCAGTTGATTATTTCTGTTTTGTGTCTTTTATTCATTCGCCTGGAGAGTATATTTTCAACGATACGAAAGTAGCCAGAATGGAGAAGTATATATATATAAGTATGCGGTGGAGGCTCCAGTTAGCATAACCTGATCTTACTTGGAGTATATACCCTGTGGCCAACACACTACTTCTCGTCGTTGCCGTTTGCCTTGCCTTGCCAACCAACTTAACTCAAAACCCGAACAAGAATAAGAAAAAATAAAGAAAGTTAAAGAGAAAAAAATAAAAAAAATAAAAATGTAGATTGATGGCCGCGTAATGGAAGACTTGTCCTTCTTCTTCTTCTATATATTTTTTACTCCAACTTCTCTCTTATATTACTCTTCTAACTCAAGGATGGTCATAAAAAAAAATAAAAAAAATGCAAAACTCTGAACATGAAAATCAACTGCAAGGCTTAAACTTTTTTTATATTTTATTTTTATTGCAATATTTATATCGAAAATTATTTTTTTTTTTATTTTGAAATTATGTTTGCATGAATATACTAATCATCAATATGTAAATTCACATAAATCTAATAAAACATCTCAACTAGTTATGAATAAATTTTTCATCAACTATAGTTTGACTTAATCCCTACGTTGAAATATTAGTCTTGACATTTTTAGAAGCAAAATACATAATTAAAAAAAGATCAAAAAAAAAAAAATATATATATTTTGTGGTGAAATAATTACTAAACCTGTCTAGATGATCAAAAAAGGATACGGTGCTCATTGTGACCTCGAACTGTCAACTCAATGTTACAATAAAAGCAACAAAAAAGACAAATATCATATTGGGTCTATACAACTATTTCGAATCCTATCATCCGCGAATTTACGTTTAGTTTAAAATCGAACCCAAAGATTCTGAGAAATTAAAATAAAAAAAAAAAATGTCTATCATTTCTTGCCTCTTGGTAATCAAGTAAGACTTGATGAAAATCAACGATCCGTTTCGTGGAACATCGATGCTTGACATACAACTCGAGATAAAATAAATTCTACTGGAGAAAAAAAGAGTAGAATCGAAAGCCAGTATTGCCAACTGATAACTGGAAAAACATGGCAAAAAAATTTTTTAGTATTGAAAAATACTTGGCGACGGGAAGTAAGAATAGAACAAAAAAAAATAATCTTGATACGTGAAACGACAGAGTTTTCATTGATCTCAATAAAGACAAAAAAAAACTCTTTCACAGTGAGAGGTGATTGATCGTTTATCTCGTAAACACGCAACCTAAAATTTTTAATATTTATACCACTGTTTCAGCTTATTTTATTACATATCATTTTGTGGTTTTGAATTCATGGATATATTTACTGCATTTATCTTTCAAATACAATAAAAATTTTATATATAATCATTGGAAAAATTTGATTATATTCATTCAAAAAAATTCTGTAATGATAACATCGTGCACGATGCACATCAATACTGTAACATATTTTTAGCTTACTTATACTTTATATAAAAAAATAAATGTTGAAGAATATAAACAAGAAAATATATGCATAAAATTTGTCTCTTAAAAAATATTGCGTGACATTAAAGTGTATTAGGTCACCGGCCTCAGCTTTTTTTTTTCTTTTCAATATCATTTGCACATCACTTCAGAATATATTTTATTTTATTAAAATATATTTTTCAAGTTGGTAAGCCTATCTTGAATGCGTGACGCTAATGATCAGCTTTGCATTTGCAGCTCATCCATATATATTTTATTATTGTTATTAATATTATTATCCTACCAATTATTTAACCACCATCGATGAAAAATAATTTATTTTATTTTTAATATAATAAATTTGAATCTAAATTTTTTTTTTCCAGCTTGGTTATTTAAATTGTGTAAAGAGATGTATAGAATGAGATGCTGTTGTAAACAAAACTCGTTTAATTTTTCCCTTCAGGGAATTGGATAACAAAGCCTACGGTGTATTAATCTTTTATAATTTAGATGAAGTGGTTTTCTAATTTCCATAGATATAAATGTAAATTGCACTGATTGCATCTCAACATACAGTGTAATTAAAATGTGTGATCATGTTTTAATTGTATTATAAGCATATATGCGTAAAAGTTTTAATTGAATTTGTAAATTTTCAAACTGCAGTAATTCAGAAAATTGATATGACTTCCTAATTTGGCGAAAAACACATACGCACAATGACAGTATTTTTTTTTTCTTTAAATTAGCACAAAAGTAGCACAAATGCATTCATGCGTTTCTTTTTATATATTCAACTTTCAAAGAAACGACCTTGGACGACTTTATTTTCAAAAAAAATTAATATAAATATTTTTTTTTTTTGCATTTATAAAATTGGAAGGCAAATACAATAGGATATGATAATTGAGGTTGATAGATTACAAGACAATTAACAAATGTGAAAATAATCAAATAAATTCCGGAAATAAAATATCAGCTTGTTTGTTTGAAAAAAAAAAATCATAAATTGTATTGAAATTGTTTTTTCTTATTTTACATTGTCGACTACGATTGAGTGTATATAATAAAATTGATGTCCTTGAATCGACATTTAATACTTCTTGCCGATGCACTCTCAGTGGCATCGAATGGCGCGACAAATCTGCCCCCACGTTTTATATCCGTCTCGCCACTTGTCCAACAAAAAAAAAACCGCCCGCATCTCAATCACATTGACCATCTCTCCTTCCAACCCTTTACTTTTTTTTTTTTTTTCCAATTGCTATACATAATCTCCCACTAAAACCCCCTATCACTTTACCTACTCCCTTCCACCCGATTCTCAATTCTCAATTCCGTAAATGGTGCGCACTGTTGAAACTCACCAGATTGTGCCTACCACGTTGAATCGTAACACGTTCACATTTCAGTCAATTCAACATTCGGATCTACAGCAAGGGTCGAAGACCTGCTCAACAGCAAAGACCTGACTGGTGTTTACAAAAAAAAAAAAAAATAAAACAAGCCAAACATACACCTCAATAATGCATTACACGTACATCATAAATATTTTTCAATGAAATTCTCGTCAACTTGAACTTGTTTATTTTTTTGTTCAATTTTTATGATCAATTCAATTTTATATGGAAAAATTATTATATATTTTGTTTATATTTCTTTTTAAAAAAACGATAAACAATATATAATATTTTTTACTGAAAATGATTGGCTGAAATATAATTTCTGCATCATAAAATTAAATACTTGTTTTAAAAAATTTCGATAATACAGGTATAGAAATTATAATTTGATTTTTTTTTTGGTTCAAAAGAAAGTAATGATGATAGAAATAAGAGATGAAAGAATAAAATAGAAGATAAGATGATGGCAAGGCGCCACCTGGATGATCCAAGAGCGCGGTTAGATTGACGCGATAATTGGAAGAGATAATTGCTGGGATTCTGGGCATCTTTCTGTTGATATCATGTGAGAACTTGCTTCAATATTCTCAGAATAAAAATAATGAAATTGAAATTAAAAAAAAAAGAAACTTTCAGATTTGCTTTTTAGTGATAAAAATGAAATAAAATTTAGGAAGCTTTTTTTGTGTATTCATAAATGATTGGATTTTTTGACGCGATAATTGGAATCGTTTAAATTAATTTCTCCTTTTTTTTCGGGGATATTCTTAATTGGTGTCTTTAAATTTCTGGAGAATATGAAAATCCGTTAGCGAATATTTTTTTTTTTTTTTTGTAAAATATCGGTAGAATCAAAGCAAATTTTAGTTGATAATGTGCAAATTAATGCCATTGACCTTGCTGTCAACTTTCCACGTGTAGCTGACACGCGTTTATATATGCCTTTAAGATATATATTTATTTTTTATATTTATTTTGCAATTGGTGCGTTCATACCCTGAGGAATTGTTTCTTTATTCACCGACTGGCGCCTCGAAGGATTCTCAGAGGTATCACAACACTGGATCAATATAATTGGATCGATTAATTAATGTGGCTCAATTGAGAACCACTGTAACTCGAGTGGAAAAAATAAGAGTGAATAAAATATATATGAATATAATAAGATTGCACTTATAAAATAACAACCTCCAACAATTTTCTTGCAATAAAATATGATGTTTTTTCTTTTTCATTTTGGGTAATAAAATTCACATGAAAAATATAAACCTAGTTTTTTTTTATGATGTGAAAATAAACATTATTAAAAAAAATAAAAATATTAAGATATTATTGTTGTGCTTTTTTTTCCATAAAGATAAAAAATAATTATATAATTTTTGTGTTGAAAAAAAAAATCTTGGTTTGACTTGGCTCATTTATTTGTTTGTATTTTTTTTTTTTTTTTAAATAATTCTTTGGACAATTAAGACACGCCCTTTATATAAATTTGAGTAAATTTTTAGTTGCATCTGAGAGCATGTTTCAACACCCACTGGGTAACTATAAAGTTATTCAAAAATACAAAAAAAAAAAAAATATAAGAATGTAAGAAGTTAAGCTATATTTGAAAAAATTAAATTTATTTTTTATATATTTAAATCGACCACCAAAGGAAAACCGAAAAGTTGCACTTTTGTGATAATTTATTTCGTACACACACTTAACTAAAGATATATATTATTTTTTTTTCGTTTCACCAAATTTTTTTTTTTTTATATCGCAAAGGAGTTAAACGAGTTTTATTATTATTTTAAAATTTTATTTTACTCCAGTTGCATGTTCAAAAAGAGTGAAAAAATCAATACAAAATAATAAAAAAAAAAAAAAAAATTACTTTTACATTTTTTTTAGTAATATATACGAGGGTTGATTTAACGGTAATTTTATAGCCTTGACATTGCCAAGAGAATGCTATCGAATAATGCATACATATACGTGACGAGTAAAAAATAAAAAAATAAACAAATAATTCACAATTTGGACTTGGGTAAGAAAAACATTCACGTAAAATGATAAAACTTCAATTTGTTTTTTAAAATAACTACGAAAAATATTATCACAGGAAGGAACAGAAATTATAAAAAAAAATATTGATTAAAATTTATTGGAACGGATGATGATTTCTAATGGACGTGGGTAGCGAGCAGTGTATTTTATCGATATCTCTAACATCCCAACCGATTTGTAAATGAAACGTTTCAATGTACGATCATTTCACCTACACACAAAACTTATTTTTATATCATAAAATTTCATCGTGTTATTAAATCATAATTATTTATATCTAATTTTGATTTAAATTGATAATAAAACAGCAATAAAATTAAAAAAATAAACTCCAAGAAAAACAATAAAATTATGAATGATTTTGACTCAATATCTCATTGATGCATTTTATTGCATTATCAATGATCAATTCTGCCGATGCAATAAAATTGTGACCTCTACAATTTTAAACAAATTGAATTTTCATTTTGTCAATGCTGTAAAAATCACATAATTTTTCAAGATTGAGATAAAATAATAAAGATTTAACCTATGATAGATAGAATAACATATAACCAAGATCATAAAATTGTAATTTGTACCTGCAGGGCATAATAGAATACCAATAAATATTAAATATATTGAAAAAAATTTAAAATACTTTTACAGTATCTATACAAGTAGCGCCTAATAATTCATTTATATTTTCAAAAAAACCAATCAAAATTTTATTAATATTGACATATATTTTCTTGAATATAACAACAACACACGAGACAAACAGAAGTTGTGTAATAATGTTGAGATCATTGGACCCAAGTTTCATAGCCAGAAATGAAAAATTATAATATATGCATATATTATTTACAACTGGACTGTAAGATTTACAGCCATGTTACTTGTAAGCTGTGTCCTGATGTGATTTTCACATAAACATAGTACCATCAAACAAACATACACACATTTATAATTTTTTTTTTTTTCCTCAAGTGTTTGTCAGTATGTATATATATAAATATTATTTGCCACACCCTTACGACAACGAATTGTCCTAAGATTGGATTTTAAAATGAGTCGACTAAAATTTTCTTTCCATTCCTCTAATTGCAAACGTGCTGTCATGTAAAACCAGTAGACATAATTTTTCCAAGAATGAAAAATTTAACTACACTGAAATAACAAGATATTAAAAATGAAAAAAAAAATATATATAAAAAAGGGTAATAAGTATCTGAGTAAAACCATGAGAAATAAATGAATAAAAAAATTGAGAAAATCATATGGTATACTTGACACAGTTGAATTCTATTTTCTGTATATAATGATCTGCTTGATGTCAATATTTTCCGAGTGGTAGCGTTACAGCAATATGCACTCTTCTCATGAATATTCCTTGAGGGAAAATATATTTTTATTTTAGTAATATATGTGTATACAAGTGAGCGCGCTTTTGAGCCCGATTACATATGCACAGTATGTGGTATCAACACTACAGTATAATATTATATACACAAGTTTTTTACTAACCGTATATATACTCGTGTTGATCTTTTAAGAAAACACATTGGCCGGTAGCTTTTCGATATACAATATTCACCTATCTGTAACCTCTATTTTTTACTTAGTTCAATATTTTTTTTATACTTGCTTTTGTCTCTTTTATATTCATGCCTGTCAAATTTATCGACAATGCCAATCATAAAATGTAAATTATTGTATAACGGTTTTTAAATATAAAAAATTGCAACAATTTATTATTTGCCAGAAAATATTTGTTACTTTTATTAAATAAAAAAAATACTATGTGTATATATATTGAGAGAGAAAATTTAATGATTTTTTATAGTAAAATTAAATTTTATAATTATATATAAGTAAACAAAAAGATAATAAATAATTTTTTGAAAATTTTATAATTGTTGTTAAGTAAATCATCTTGTATATATACACAATTTTGTTGTCATAAAAATTGTGGAAAAAAAAAAAAGAGATTAAATTAAATAAGTTAATTAAATTTTATTTATTTTTTAAGAGTCTTGTAATGACAAGGGAAGTAGTTGAGTTTGTGATAGTTGTGTATATATAATTACCGCCAATGGAAAATATTTCTACAACTTTGTCGCCACATTATGGACACATGGTATTTTAATGTTATAATCATTCTTGAAGATTTTGTAATTATCTAGTTATAAATTAGCCAAGTACACGCTGTAATATATTCTTGCCTTTTTTTTTTTTGCTGAAAACTTTTTATTCATTCAGTTATTTGATGAAAAAAAATAGAAATAATTGAAATTAAATGCTAAAACTTTCAGGGCAATTATATTTTAGTGTTGTTTAAATATTCGAATCATATTTTCATGAAAATTTTATTTAGAAAAAATATATTTTCGAATTACACTGTGGTAAAATGTTAATAAAAAAAAAAAAAAAAAAAATTGCAATTGTGTCTCTTGTAAAATAAAAAAACAATGGCTGGTTAAGAAAATTGATCGATAAGTGTGATGGTAACAAGATGTTGTGATCAATTGAGGACATTCAGTATAGATTAGCAATATTGCATGATCATAATCATTGTTGAGATCTTTGGCCCAGTGACCAATCGAGAGATTCAATACGGAAGTATATAAAATGAACAAGACGACTTTCAATATTTCTTAATATTATAAAAAAAAAATAAAAACAACAAACGGTATATAAAATGATCACCACAACACTGGACAATTTTTAATAACATTCGATTTAGAACATGGGGCATTTGATAGAAAGGACAATAGACGTGACCTGGGGAACTCGATTGACTATATCAATGATCAGTATCGATTGCAACTACGTCACGCTGTCAAGATATATCTGTATTTGTACATTATCAACGATAAATTATAATAGAAGATATATGTATATAAAAAGAGGTTAGAGATTATTTTTTTTTTCCTTTTTTTTTATAAATAAATAGCATTTAAATCTTTAAATTGACCTAATCTCATAGAAAGATATCGTTTTGTTGCAGAAAAAAAAATATATAATAGTAATAATTGAACAAGACAAATTATCTTTGAATAACTGTTTAGGTGAACTAGAACTTTACGAGGTTATTGAATATATTTATATATATATAATTCGTCAAAATAAAAATTAACAAAATTTTATTTTTTTGTTGTTAGAAAGTCACATAATACATACTCGTATTTTTAATATTTTTATTTTTATATTTATACTTTCTCTGATGATACAGTTTATGAAATAAAAAAATTTTAATTAAAAACCAGAATAAAGATGAAGTTATATAGGTATTTGTTTACTTTTTTTGTTGCATATTTTTTTATCAACTTTCAATTGAAATTGATAATAGTTTAATGTGATTTTTTTAACATGTGTGCCAATTATATATAATATATTGCATTAATTTAAAAATATAAATAAATAAAATAAATAAGGTACCAGTGGTTTATGGGATAACGACAAAATAGTTGAATGTAAAAAAAAATAAATTATTGTAGAAAAAATAAATAAAAAAGTATATTATTAATTCAAACATGTTCGTTTGGCTTTCACCGGTAAAATCATTCTCGCATAAAATCGTAAATTATATAAAATAATGTGCGATGCTGTGCGTGAAATAGAAAAAAATAAAAATAAAAATAAAAATATATAGATTGTGCACCCTGTGGTGGTAAATTGCTAGGGGGAGTGAGTTTAATTTTCAATAGAAAATATAAAACGGTAAAATGAAAGAAAAAAAGTCTTAACCTTCACTGAGAAAAAATCATGAACATTTCCATTGTTTTTTGAAATTTGATTAACAAAAAAATCAAGCTACTTTATTATTCATTCGAACGATATATATTCAAATTATTACCGGAAATGAAAAAACGAAAAAAAAAAAAACAAAAAAAAAAAAAGTTTCTTCATGTCCTTCACAACGATGTCATGTAAATTTCTAATCAGTTCACAGTCTCCGCCCATTGATATGCCTTGGGCAAATAATGCGAATGAATAAATACCAAATTTCCATGATTCCGTGAGAGCGATTTCAATTCGTAGCACATCACATTGAATTTCCATTCGAAAGATATTTATGAAGAAGAAGAAAAAAAAAAGAAAAAAAAAACGAGGATGCAGTTTAAAGCTTTCCTAGTGAATAACCGGTCCTGTTCAAAAAGTAGAACACAGAACTTATACCGCAATGTAAAAAGAAAATGAAAAGGACATTTTTAACAACGAAGATTTTCTACATACTCACGCACTTGTATAAAATTTATATATACACACATAAAACAAGGAAGTTACTCAATAAGACCAGGTACCATCAATAAAAAAATTTAAAAAAAAATCGGACTAACAGAAAAGAATATTAATATAACATTAAAAAAAAATATATTTATGATTAATGGTGACACACATCTAATTATGTTGCACTTGAAAAATTACTATTGAAAACTTACCTTCATATGAAATATGACGAAAATCCCCCGTGGCAAATGTCAATGAAAGTGTTTGCATGACCATGATGATAAAAAATAGCGCCATTGTAATTTTATTTAAATCTGTAACAGATAATTAAAATAAATGATTAGTAAAATTAAATATTAATTTTTTTTTATATTCATTTTGGTAATATACATTAACAGAGACAGCTACTCATCGATTTGCAATTAGTCATGCAAGATAAGATCACAACTGAAAGTGTGATTATGATTGATTAACATTTATTTTTTTATATTCTCATTGACTCATCAGTGTGGTATAAATATTTATAAATTTTTATATTTAATACATGCGATAAAATAATAATCACCCGAGGCAAATTATTCAAAAAATTTTTATCATAACCTATAAGGACAGATACGTATATATAATAGTGGGCATTATTTTTAAATCGAACGGTTTTAACAACATAAACTGACACACATCTTGATAAAAAAAAAAATAAGATGAACATACAAAAACGACTTTTTAAATTTTGCCACCTTTTTTGGACAACTCATACTTGTATATATATATATGACTTGGCTAAAATTTTATACAGAGTATTTACACACCAAACGGTAATCAACTGACTTGTAAATGACAGTATACAAAATATATTTATATAATTATAAAATGCTACTTCAAAAAATACTGTTCATCTTCTCCCCCTCTGTATATAATTATAAATATTTTTTTTTTTTTTAAATTAATAATTTGGTTATTTTTGTGTGTAGCAACAATTTTTAATTACCTATCAAACAAGTTTTAATCATTAATAACATAACCACTGAATCCGCCCATCTGGTGTAAAGATAACTCAATAAACAAATTATACTAAATATATTTATTGAGTTATAAATTTATTAACAAAGTTTGTATAATTACGCATGTACTGAAAAAAAAAAAAATATTCATTCAAAAAAAAAAAATGAAGAAGAGTTTATAAAAAGAAATTTATTATTGAAAATACTATTTGAAATTTTATATATTTCTTTTAGATTTTTTTCAGTGAATAAACTGTATAAAAATATATTAAAAAACTTTATATGAATTATTTTTTCTCCCTGAATTTGCACGTTTAATATTAAAGTTATCAAAAGATTAAAGAGATGAGATTTGTATATTGCAAAAAAAAAAATAAAAAATAGATAAATCAAAAGTCTTTCGTCTTGTTGTCGTCGTCGTCGTCGTCGTTGCAATATTAAGTTCAGTGACCCGAGTCACTAGTGTACCTGCGGCTATCTATATCCTTACTGGGATGTACTTGCAGACATTTTTATGTCGGAAAAGGCCAAGACATGGATGACAGGTGGATGGCAATTTTCTCTCAATGCTCCAAGCACAGAAGTATATTTTCTTCTTTATTATATTCTGTTTTTTTTTTTCCTGTCGAGTCGATTGTTTTTCAAGGTTTCAGTAGTTTAAAGCCATTTGTTCAGACGACGACCTGTATTTTCATTTTTTTGTTTTTTTATTTATCATAAATGGCTTTTCATTTTGCTTCTGTATTTTTTTTTTTTTTTACTATTTGCAATGAAATTCTATGAATAGATTGGGCACCATGTGGTCTCGAAACTCTGCCTATTTCCGATTGCAACGTGTGAGGGATACATGAATTTTCTAAATTCAATTTAAATAGCTTATACTTGAAATTTATATTTATATACACACACAGATTCCCGGTTGATATATTTTAATTTTGTTTAAAACTCCAAGAACGTTTGTACCTATATTTATTTTTTATTTATATTTTAAAACATTGTGGTGGTCCCTGGTGATTATTATTTTTTCTATTTTTTATTATTTCATAAATTGCCAATCATATGAATTTTACTAACGTGGGCGAATTCTCTCAAACTTGTTTACTCGATTATATGTAAAAGCTATTATTTTATTTATTTTAGAATTTATTATTATTTTAAAGGTCAAAATATAATTATACAAAAACAAACAATATTATTAAATAATTTAAAACAAAAAAAAAAAATAATTTTACAATTTGATTTATATTATTTAACAAATATATTTATATAAAAATTAATACTAGCTTTAATTTTTAATAATTTTTCATGTTAAAAAATAAAGGGTTAACTATAAATTAAAAAAAATAAAAAAAAGAATAAAACAATTCTCAGAGATCGAGCTACAAATCAATTGAAGCATAAATTAAAAAATTAATAAAAAAGGAAAAATATATGGATAAAAAATGAAGAAATTACAAGTCTCAAAACTATAATTTATCATTATCCAAAAATTACCAAGAACGAAGGTGTTCGATCATCTTTTCACATGACCACTTGAGGCCTTAAAAATATTTATAAAGCCAAGTTTAAAAACTTATGCTTTAGACGGAAGCGCGATAAGCCAATGAAGATTTTAATAACATACAAAATGCCACACCTCTGTTTTAACCATAAATAAGAAGCTTGCAACCGTTATATATTTTGTTATCAGTATTCGACCCTATCCCAAGTTATCATTTGCTCTTGCAAGATACACACACAACCACGTGTGTTTTATCTATTTATAAAAAAAAATAAATAGTACTATATGTAGTGTATATTTAAAAATTATATTTATACAAGACTTTAAATAATTATAAGTTAAATAAAAAAACTTGGCTTAAAGCCAATTCAAAGCTTTTATTAAAAAATAAAAAATAATAATAATTAAATTTACTAATCAAGTTGTGCCATTGATGTATTTAAATATCATCTACAACCTTGAGAATAATTAATTTTTACTTATTTCTTTAATTATTTTATAAATTTTATTTATTTATTTTTAAATAACATGAACAACGTGCTGAAATTTACCAATTAACAAATTTATTTAGTATGACGAGTATTTTAAAAATTGCGATAGTTAAAACAAGCATTTGTAGGCGTGTTGTCTTGAATTTCAAAACACCATATATATACAAGCTGGACATAATAATTACGCTTGTAAAAAAAACAAGCAAATAAACAAGAAAAAAATAATATTAAAAAAAATAGTTTTGATGCTGTCAAGAGTGTGTTTGTAACGGTATGAATTAAATATTTTCATTGAATGATCGGGTAACATTTAAAATTCTATTGCATTATTTTATTATTATTATTATTTATATCTAGTTGATTGAGATCATTCACGCCTTGACCAGGTGGCATATAAATAATAAAAAAAAAGAAAATTATTACATGAAAATATAACCGTTCTAAATAGAGGCATATGATTATTCGCTCTGCTAATTGAAGGCTGACTTTTTTTTTAATTGACAGTTGAGCAAGATTGTCTCGTGTTACATTGCTTATTCATTCAAAATTATTTTCTCTTTTAATTTTTATTTTTACAAGACACTAAAGATGACAAGAACAAAAAAAGTAAAATTATTTTCTATTGTTGTATATTATTACAACATGTATTATTTTTGTGGGTGCTATTCTCATTTGTATTTATTTATTTTATAAATTTATAAATAAATATATGCACAAGACAACGACTCATCGTATATTTTTTTTTCTTTTTTTTATATTACAAAGTTCTGTATAATATCAGACATGAATGACAATAGATTGTGGGTGGTTGTATATATTTGTCAGGATTGTTGACAACACAAGCGAATAGACAGTGCAATGAAAGATAATTTTGCAACACACATCAGACCTTGACTGATGATGAAGACTAAAATGTTTTTAATTTTTTTATTTCTCTCCATTAATCATGATTTAATATAAAAATAAAAAAATCAAAATTTCATCATCAAAATAATAAATTTATTAACATTATATTATTTTCAATTTTTGATAATTTATATTGTTGTAAAATTTAATTTTCATAAACTTGTCTGACCATATATTTTTGTATCTACTTAAAATTTTTTTTCAATTTATATTTTGCATTTTTAGTGGGTCAAGAATACTATTATTATATTATTCATGTTTTTTTTTTTTATTGGAGCAAAAATTGGAGAATATATATTTTCAAAAATACGCCTTCATGTGATATAACTAAACGAGAAGTTGTTTGTTGTTGTTGTTAATGTAAGCGAAAGGTATTAAATTTATTTATTTTTATTATGACATTGTAGGCTGATCTGCATCATTGGTAGTGCGTTAATGTATGAATAAATATGAAAAATAAAAAAGGAGAAATGCTGCATTGAGTTTTGAGAAATATGGACAAAAAGAATTTTGGCCCACCTCGTCAGCTTACATCTTGGGACACACGCGTCCACCCACGTAATGAGAAAAAAAAAAAAACATAAAAAAGAAGATAAAATAAATGAAATAAAGAGACAAGATAAAAGGAAGAAGCCATGTGTGTCTGAAAAAATATACATAAACATACTGTATAGGCAAATTTATGTCGAATTATATGTGGGCGTTTTCTAAGGATCACGTAAACACATCATTTAATGCAGAAAAAAAAATCTGAGGTTATTTTTTCTTTTCACTAAAACGACATACAGAAATTCAATTCTACCTTGGGTCACGCTATCAAATAATTCATCTAATAAAAAATTTGAAAAAACACACTGTGAGTAATAATTAATTTAACTTCTGATAAAATTTTTTGTATATTTTTTTGTTGATTAGTTTTGCTGACACATGGTCGCATTAAACAAGTATTTAATATTATTTAAAAAACATATCATTATGATCAGATTAATATATANTTTTTTTTCCTAATAATAAAAAAAAAAAATCATTTAAATAAAAAGTAATTAGAATAATAAATTAATTTAAACATAGAATGAAAACACATAAAAAGCACATAATTTCGATCAAGAGTTCAATGGTATAAGTTGATTATTAAAGAAGTTGTGTTAACTTAATATTAAGCTGGCAAAACATTGCATAGAAAAAAATATATAAAAGCACAAACATCGCAAGTTCTACACAAAAATAGCACAAAAAAAGCATAAAATTTTAGTTCTAACTATATTAGTTTGTGCCCATTGTAGTGTGCTAATTTTCTAGAGGTCCATTAAACAAGTATTTAATATTATTTAAAAAACATATCAGTATGATCAGATTAATATATAAATATCAAGTTACAAAAATAAATCAACATCTCACGTATATTTATATTAGACTATTTAAAAAATTACGTGACAGAAAATTGGACTACCAGGTCATTGTGTCCAAAACGAGGTCAAAAGTTTCGATTGATCATTCGATTTAACAAAACATCTGGTGAATAAAAATAGAATTGATTCAATGATAAACCCACATGCAAACTATTATATTTAAATAGTCTTATGTATGTTTAAATAAAAATAAATAAAATAAACAATGACAGTCGATGCGGAAGTGCAGAGCCTATCAAACTGTCGATGATGAAAAAATAATAGAAATCATATGAGATCTGTATGGAAATAAAAAATAGAAAAAAAATATTACAGATAGTTATATTGACAGACAGGATGTGTCACAAATAAACAGGAAAGGGTTGGACACGTGACAAGAAAAATAATAATAAAAAATATTATTTAAAAAAAAAAAAATATGCAGAGCATTGCAGCTAAAATGGTAATGAAGCAATGTGTTCCCGTTGCACGACGAGGCGTCAATTCTGTCATATTTTTACTGCATAATACGAGATATTAATTCAAGCTGAGAATATAAAAAAAGAAAAGAAAAAAGGTTTGTTTCAAATTTCTATATATGAATTTTATATACATATTTTTTTTACGTCTGTTTATTTTTTAAAGAGACGAGAGTAAAAGGCTTTTGAGGTCGTATAAAGGTGTCATATTCTTGGATATACCCGGGAGATATAACACTCTACAATTCGTTGGGTATTTACACATAACATTGACACGTATGTATATGTACCTCAAGTAAAATTAAAACGAAAAAAAATAATCTTGCACCACGCTGACTGTGTTTTTAGTCCTAAAAAAATTATTGTTATGTTGTCAACGACCTACATTGTTTATTTATCAAAAAAATATGAGTCAGTGATTATTTTTAAAAAATAATTGAATAAAACAATGAATATTAAATTCAAGAATTGGTAAAAATTATAAAAATTAATAATCATGTAATTTTTATTATTTTTTTTTTGATTTTATTACTTGGTAAAATTGTTATTTATTTAATTTTTTAAAGACTAAACGACTTGAGACACTTGACAAAAACAGCTGGCAATTTATCAGCGTGCGAATATTTCTCACCTAGTTTTTTCTAAGTGTTAATTAAATTCGCGTTAAGTAGGATTGCACTCGAAGAATTTTTTTTTTTTTTTTTNTTTTTTTTTTTTTTATACTACGTCTGGAGTAATATCTGTCGTTTACATTCTTTGTCAATTTACACTGTATATAAATTAAATAAAATTTCTATTTATCTCATCTTGCATACAAATGTCCTAACAAGCATTTTAATTTATTTACGTCTCGTCAAAATTAAATATTTAAATGAAAAAAAATTTAATTTAACGAAAAAATAATAGTGGAAGTTAGGGGATAGTAGAGTTGATGTTTTAAAAATAAAAAAAAAGTGTAAGATGTAAATTTCATCAGAGCAAAGAGTAGTGCGTTGACTGAATATATACAAAAAAAAAAAGCACGTTGATATGAACTGAATATGTTGTCGTTNTATACAAAAAAAAAAAAAGCACGTTGATATGAACTGAATATGTTGTCGTTAATGTCGATGAAAAAATAAAAAATATAAATGATATTAAAACGATTTTCTTAATAAGGTTCTGAAGATGAAGAGAAATCGATAACGGTAATAAAATTCTGATTACCAATTTGAAAAAAAAAAATTTAAAAATTGCAAAATATGGTGTTTAATTTTTATAATTAATCACACACAATTTTTCATTAAATATATTATTAATGATACAATTTTATCTTCTTTTTTTTTCAATATAAATATTTTGTAATTACGTTTTTTTTAATCATCAAATGTATGACAATTACTACAGGTGCAGAATAATAATTTCGTTAAGCTAAAAATTATAAAAAAATAAGTCTTCATTTGATTAAGTACGTAATTACTTGTCATACATGATAAATAAGAAAAAAAAAAATATTAAAATTTACTTGTTGTTCAAATTTTAGCAACATTTAAAAATATATTTTTTTTTTTTTTTATGTCTTNATACAATAACGAAAAAAAAAAAAATATATAAAAAGAAGCAAAAATAATACGAGAATAATAAACTATGGACAAAAAAAATATATAAAATAAAAATACATTTTTCGTGGTATATATTCAAACTGTTTAAAAAGCAAACAAAGGGTCGGTTTTATAAAAGCGATTTTATAAAACTATATAACAGCGAGTTTGAATAAAATTCGACAATTTTATAACACAAAAATTTTCATAATAAAATAAAAATTCTTAAAAGTAGTTTAAAATTTTTTTTGCAAACCGGTAAATTGAAACTTTCTTAATAAAAAATTTATAAAATTAAATTTTAATAATAATTTTTATATTTAAATTTATATATAAATAATATTACTGGTAAAGTAAAATAAAAAGAAAATTTTTTTTTTTTACGACAAGATGAAGAAATAAATATTTTAAATGATTATAATATTTAAAAAAAATATATATACAACTGTTGAAAAACAATTCAATTTAATATTAGATCATTGACCTTTTGAAGAAAAAAAAAAATTCCAATGACAAAATGATTAATTATACTTGAAGCAAATATATATTCATGACGTCTTTTTGAGTGTTTTACATTTGGTGACGATTAATTGATTGTACGGGTGGCAAGATGCCGAAGGGCAAGGTGAAAGACAAAACTATATTTATTTATTTATAAAATATACTCTGCTCATGAATTAAAACCATAAACTAAATAAAACTCGCGAGAATTAATCGACTTTATTATGGCGGCAAATTTCTGTGATCAATTGATCAGAGACAATTTAAAAATAATAAATAAAATATATTTTATATTTATTAGATACATTTTTTCGTATATTAATTGACACGAATAATGATGAAAAATTAAAATAAAATTTTATATGATAATAATTTATGATATTTGTTTTATTTTTTTTTCTAAATAATAAAGTAAAAGCTTTTTTTTTGCTTTTTAACAAAAGACATGGTTCAACCATCACAATAAATATCACTTGAATATTACCTTTAGACTTTATTTAATTTTTCAAAGCTTTCAGAAACTTTTTAAAAAGCATGCAAATATTATCTTGAATTAATAATAAAATAAAATATTTTTCTTGCAATTTAAACAAGTTGGGTTGGAGAAAAAATAATATATATTGATGAAGATAGGTAGATTTTGTTATCCTGTTTTTTTTTTAATTAATAAACAGGATGTAATCTCAATTTTTCACACTCGATTAATTCAACTTGTTAACGTACATATCACTCATCGACTAATTTACCAACCTCCGTAAATCTCAGTGTATGTTTTAAGAGAAAAAAAAAAATTATACCAATTTGCCTGTATGAATTTATTTCTCATGAAGTTTGACTTTATATGTACGTACGTGCTCGCGAAACTCGAGATGATTACTTAGAAGAGAATACATATAACCTCATCGCCCTCGAGATGAAAAAAAAAAATTAAATAAAAAAAAAAAATACATATAAACACAAGTTAAAATTTATTTTCAAAGTCTTTTTGTCTTTTTTTTTTTTTCTTTTGAAATCTTGGGTAAGAGATATATAAGTCTTGAAATAAGCAAGCTTTAAATAAAATTAAAAAAAAAAGTTTAAGACGTACACAAAGTTAATAAATATAATTTAAAAAAAAGGGCCACAGAGTTTTCATTTATTTATTTATTTTTTTCCTTTTTCTATATATACTATTTTAGCCCCAATATAGCGTCATATGAGTTAAGACTTATGTTCTTTATGCACCTCAGGGTGTGGCAGAGTATATAGCACAAAGGTCTACTCATTTTTGCGTCAACTTCAATGCGATTTATCACGCCTGCGCACAAGATGACTGCATCAGCTTCTATCTTTTTTATTATTTTTCATCTTAGTTTTATTCATCTTCAACATATGAAGAAGGCTTTTATTTTATTTTATTTTTTTTAACACGATATATGCACGCGTGGATTGCATCGTTTGTCCACCATGTGCGATCAGAGAAATTTTATGACCACACTACTTGATGGCCGTACATGGTGTTTGCCATCCAGGAAAATATATAAACTCAAAACTTTCTAAGGATGATTAAAAATCAAAGATCACAGTATAACAAAAAATTGAATAAAAAAAATACTTTTTTTTATTACTCCTTGGTAATCNTTTTTTTTTATAATTTTTTTTTTATGTGAATTTTTTATTGTAGAATTGTAAATGATAAATGCGTATACAGTATTCAACTCACACTCGACCTAAAAATCTCATTCGTCATATTTAAAATAAAACACTAGATCGTTATTTTTTATTTATTTTTTTTCTGAAAATGTTTATGTTAGTTGATGATGAGCAATGGACTCAACACGTTGTTGTTTCCTCATGATGACAACCGACATGACGAGAGAAATTATTAATTTTTCTTAAAATGGAAAAATAACATAGTTGAAGTGAAAAGATCATATCAGTCCAGTGAATGTTATATATTTTTTTTACTACGAGATCTTTTTTTCATTTAGTTTTTCGAAAAATTAATCAGAGAAAAGTTGAATTGTTTATTCATTTATTTTTTTTGACCGGTAATTTAGTCACTGTCGCATGTATTTATTACCTTGGGTGTTACTGATCAACAAGCGAGCATTGGTCATTCATTTTCACGAGGGTAGAAATAAAAAAATAAAAATTGTCAGCTAGAATAAATGACTTTCATGTCAGACTGTGATGTCCTGACACATTTGTGTAAATCTGGGATTACTTTTTCTAATTAATAATAGTCAAAGACTTTTTTTTAGCGGTACTTTGACTATTTTTGAATTTTTTTAAGGACAAAAGTTGCACTTTGATGCATTCTAGATTGACCTAAGGGACGTTTAACCACATGTTATTTCTTATTTTATTTTTTTAACAGCCGACAGACACTCCCCATGGTGAAAAAGAATATTCACCGAATGAATTCAAACGAAAAACCAATCGAAAAATTTACCGATCATGTCTTCAAGCCACATGGATATAAGATGTGTAGAAATAAAAATAAAATGATGATAAAAGGTTGACCCCAAAGGTCAATAGATATCACATGTCACCAGACTATTCAATGATTAATAAATTAAATTATTATATAAACTGTAAATTTATATGAAATCTAAACTTTTTTATTTTCAATTTATTTATCATTTTAAAATATAAAAATAGTCATTTATATCAAATCAAAATAGACAATGTAATATCTTGTAACACAAATTGAAATATAATATTATTGCAATTTTATATTTAACCACAATAAAAAAATAAAAATAAAATAGAAAATAAAATATTATACCATCTATTGAAATGATTTAAAAAAGAAAAAAAAATACTTGAAAACTTTTGTTAAGTATTTTGAACTTTAAAGTAAAAAAAAAACAAAAAACAAAAAACATTTTATTTTATAAACTGTTATTTGAGAAAAAACTAAATCAGTAAATTTTTATTTTGAAAAGTTAAATTAAAGTTATGGAATATGCCAATTGACTATAAGTAATCAGTTTGTTGAAAATTACAATTCACATTTGTTAAAGTGTTAACACACGATAAAATAAGTTGGTAACAAAGTTATAATTTTTGACTCGTGACTCAAGTATATCTTGATATTTTAGCTTCACGACCTTTTGCACTAAACAATTTATAATCTCAACATAAACATTTTCCTTTATTTCCATATTTAAATTGTTTATCATGTTTTTTTTTTTACTTTTTAATTTCACACATGTATATGAAAATACGTTAATATATTTACTGTGCTTCTTCATATAACCACACTTCGACATAAATATTATATTTGTATACGCATATATACACGCGGATAAACTTCGACTTTATCTGTGACTCAGTAGCAGCCTTGTTAATATTATTATTACTATTATTATTTTTTCCATAAAACGTGATTTTTAAGTAAGCATCGAATGCGCATTATTGCTAATAATTTAACAACACAACATTCTTCAACAACTCATTATATATTGCAAGGAATTTTAAAAAAAGAATTTGTCATCGAGCAAATAAATTAAATTTAAAAACAACTAAACTAAACGCAAAAAATTATCATTTAAAAATTAATATAAAAATGACGAGATATGTACATACTTGATTAAAAAATGTGTAACTTGATCGTTGAGGAATTTTTTTTTTTTGAAGGACTTAATTTCCGGTGGTAAAGTTGAAGAGCCGCGCAATCGAATCGCATCACAATTTGATGGTCCGATATATACACGACAGAATATTGTTGACTGCGGTTGGTCAGCAAAAGAGACAGACACCTTCTCGAATAACGTGCATGCAGTCGTTTTTTTTTATTTTATTTTTTTGGCTTTTATCATGTGTGTAATGTGTACTCCTATATATTCATTACAACTACACACGTATACAATCAACTGCAGAATATAATGATGAAACCCTTTTTCTGTTTTTTTTTTTTATTATTTGTCTTTTAAATCTCTTGTAGTATATTCATTTTATTTATTTTTTTTTCCTCACTATTTACCATGATGAATATTTAAATTAATGCCGTTACAATGGTCATTTTATTTTATTTTGTTTTTTTTGCATGTCGATGGTGTACCAAGTAAATGAAAGGAACCACAAATTTATTCGTGATGGGAGGTCTAACGAGTGGATCAATGCACTTTCAAATAATTATTTTTTTTTTCTTGATTAATTAATATAAAAAAAAAATATTTATCAAACTAAATTCATTATTTTTTTGTATAATAATTTTTAATTAATATGCGTTTATATTTGAATTATTATTTACGTTTCATTTTTTTAATTATTTATTGGCAAATGATGTGTAAAAAAAAATAAAAATAATGCTTCGCCAACGACGAGAATTTTTTTGAGAATTGTCTAAGCATGTATCTATTTGCTCTACAAATTTAAAAAATATCTACTGATGCGTTTTCTTTAGAAAAATTTTAAAAAAATATAAAAACTTGGAAATAAAATTTATTTGAAAAATAAAAATTTCCAGAAGATCGATAGCAGTTGTTAATATATAATAGGATTATAAAATTTTAAAATAATAATATTATATTTTTAGCGTGTCTATATTTCCGTTCAAAGTTTACAAAGTGAGTCATTGTTAGAGGATGATATCAATGTCGCGTCAAGCAGTCTACATGAGAATTTAATAATCAAGTGCATTAAATATACTTGTGAATAAGTCATAGTTGTTGGATTATTAACTTCCGCAATTTTTGCGGCATGATCTAAGCGTATTTACGTACAAGTATTTATATATGTATGAGTTATAAATCATGTTAATATCAGAGTCGCATCTTCACAACAGTTAAAGACCTTCGATCGGTCCAGGGATATGCAA
>MKYW01000057.1:311624-343459 GCA_015776835.1 Aphidius ervi
AAAAAAAAAAAAAAAACAATAGTTAATACAATAAAATTATTTTGGTACAAATAGGTTAGAATAAATCATCAACAGATAATTCCACTTACATATTTAATATTAATTGAAAATAAAACATAAAGAATACATCTACAAATGTCTCTAAACGACAAAACAACACCATCATCATTCGTCCTTGACAAAAGCTCAAAAATAACAGCGTAATTCACTTTGATTATAAAAAATTTTTACACAAACAAAAGTATTGTTTACACTATTATATTTTGAAATTAATTTACACTGATTAATTATATAATAACAACAGTTTATTAGCTTTTTTTTTGCACCGAATGATCTGTCTTTTGGACGCAGCTCTTGTTGCACGAAGTGACACGGAGCATCGCAGGAGACAAGATGGCGGAGTACCCCTCTAAAAATAGTGGGGATAACAAGTTAGGAGAAAAAAGATGGCGCTTCATAAAACTCACAAATATTTATTTAATTTTTAATTTAAAAATTAAGTACATATATAATACAAACATAAAAGCAAAAAAATAAATAAATAATTAAAATGGAAAAATAATTTCTATTAATTTGCTATTTTAATTATTAATTTTTTAGTTCTATTTCAACTTTTATTTGCAAACTTTGAATTATTGCCGCGCTTTGTAAACTTTGTGTGTGACTAATTTTTTTGAGAGAGAGAAAGAGAGAGAAAGTCGGATGACTCAATGATGACAGTGATTCATCAAAACAATAACAAAACATAATATTAGTCAATAAATAAAATTATCAAGGTTAATTTTAAGATAAATCAATAATCAATTTTAAAAGTATAATATTAATTTATTTTATTAATTAGTCATCAGGACAGTGTTGACATGACAAACCATGGACTTTTCATCATCAACATCCAGGTTATGTTTTTATCATCAACACATATTAATTAAAAAGAATAATTTTAAATAATTACAATAAATAATTTAATTGTTTTTTAGGATTTTGTAGGAGATTATCAATTATTTTGTTCAAATAAAAATGACACATGTGTACGTGAATGAGCAATTCTCATGTCATCAGTATTTTTTTTAGCAAAAAATAAAGAGTCTACACTAAGTAATTGTTTATCAGACAATTAAACAATTCAACAAATTATAAAATTATTTATTCAGCTCTCAGCTTATTGTTTTCAAACAATATAAATAGTCTAGTTTATGTATTTTCATTTAGTCAGCTAATTAAAGTGTTTTACTTTTTTTATTTTTTCATATATTTCAAAAAAAGAATCATCAATTATTTTGTTTATTAACTACTTTCATTATATTTATCTGCACAATATGCACTATCTATTAATTTTATTTTTAACTATTAAAGTGCTGAAACGACATTTCTTTTTTTTTTCAATAATTTATTGAAGGTCATTGTTTTTAAAATACTGCTTGAAAAAATTTCCCAATAAAGTTGGCATAAAAATAAAAATTTATGACTGCAATACAAATATTCTGTATTAATAATTTTTAATTTTTTTATATTATAAACAGCTGTTAAATTAGCCAAATAATTTTTATTTGAATTAAGTCAATTAGTAATCCACTGAAGAATGAAAAATTTAAAAAAAAAACAACGATGCAGTTATTGATATATGTAATTATCCACTCGATTGGATTTGCACAATGAAATTATATTTATTCAGTAAATCAGAAAGTAAAATAGAATTGCTTCCACCTGTATATAAAATCTCTCAGATAAATCTATAAATATACAATTCGTGTCTTTCACTAACTCGGCCCTGAAATTAATTTTTTTTTTTTATTTATTTTTCATGCGTCCTCATCAACTCCAATCACAAACCCAACGGGAATCATCAGACTATTTTTTTTTTTTTTTACCTAGAATGATTATAAACCTTTTCCACCTGATTAAAAAATATTTTTATTATTAATTTACAAGAGATTTTAATCAATATAATTTATTTAAAATAAAAAAATCCATAATAAATATTTAATATTTATTTTTTATAAATTTTCATTAGTCATATTTTTAAAATTATTGGATGAAACACAGTTTAAACGAAAAAATCTGTCTCTTTTTATTTATATCCACATTGACGAGTCAATAAAAAAACAAATTAACAACACTTTTAAATAAAAAGTATAGCACAATGATAAAATTTAAATCGTTACACGTTTATTAATAATAAATAAAGATACGTAAATTATCATTATTGTTTTTATTGATCATACAAATGAATAATTAAAATAAAAATTTAAAACTTTCAATGTTCACATGTGTGTAGGATTTATTTATTCATTTTTCTTTTTTTTTTTTATACAAGTATATGTGCAGGATATAAATAGTTTAAACGAGCATTCAATAGCTCAGTAATACAAGAACAAACCATTGTGATTACAATTCTCTCAATCGCTCATTTAAAAAAAAAATATGAAGCTTATTATTTTAACTATTTTATTTATTGGGTAAGTCTAAAAGAAAAATTGACTTAATTTTTAAATTAATTTACTAATTTATTGTTAATCAGGTCATCAAGTTATGGTCAACTGACACCAAACTGGACAAAGGACATCTTGGAACGTGTCAACAAATTGAATACAAATATACAAGGAAATGTTGTTCGTTTAAATAAACAAATTCAAGAAGCAATGAATGGTAGACTTGCATTTGTTGATCGTCTAAATGAGGATGTTGCTAAAAGAGTTGGTAATTATTAAATTTATTTTTTGATTTATAAAAAATTATATCAACACAAAAATTCACTATACATTTTTTTGGTTTTATATCATTAAATTGTAAATTTTATTTTTACTCCTTTCACCTTTCTTCTTGAAAATATTATAAATATTTTCAAGACACTGTGAAAGCTTGATAGTCAATTATTAATTTTTTTTATTTATCATTAAATTATTTATTTATTATATTTATAATATTTTTTAATTATATTTCATTTTTAAAATGAGGGTATCATGTAAAAAATATATATTCACATATTTCTTTGGGTCATGACTTATGGCACGTTTGGTAAAAAAATTTTTTAACATTGATTATTGCAAATACTTTGAATTATTATGAAACAAATAATATGCATATATATAAAATATATATGATGCTTCATAATATTATTTACGTGTGACTATGATATCTAGGTTTTTCAATGGGTCGAGTTGTTTAACCTTTTATTCCATCATCTCAATCTTTATTTTTTTTATTTTTAAAAAAATTATTATTTCTCTACCTTCAATATATATATTTATTATTATTTATTTATCTATTATTTTTTTCATTTATTTTTTCTCCATATGATTTTTTTTTTCTTACATCTGATTATTATTTTTTTAAAAAAGTTATTATTATTATTATTAGTGTTAATGGCTCTTTCTGTTATCTGATTTTTCATGACATATGAAACGATGCAACATGTACTTAATGTGCTGTTAACGTGTTGCACCTTTTTCAAGATTAACATAAAATTATCAGTATATAAATGAATTATTATTATTTAATTTTCATAAAACAAATGAAATAAAATTAAAAAATGATATTTAAATATAATAATAATTATTATTTATAGGAAAAATAAGTGAAGAGGTAAGACGTCTTCCTAAAAATAGTCATACATTTACTGTTAATAATAACAATGGTTCATCAAGAGTAATTGTATCTGGAACTGGTGATGATGGTCAACCATATTTTCGTGATATTCAGGATACAGTTATTGATGGAACTCTTTTTCATACAGAACGTGTTTATAATCCAAAAACTAAAAGTATGGATGTGTATGAATATACACTTGATTTAAATGATCCAAATGCAAAACCAGTACCAATTGTTAAAGAATAAAAAAAATTATATTGAAATTGATACATGGGAAACCATAATAAGTCAATTAAAATATGAAATTTAAATACTTTGATGCTTAGTTTATATTTTATTTATAAAAGTATATGTCTTATCAAATTTCAATTTACAAATTTTATTATGACTCATTAGTTATGACTCATAAGAAACAAAAAAAAAAAAATAATATAATTATACAAAGGCTATTATTTACTAAATTAACTCATTAAAATAAAAACTTCATGTATGTGAATAATTGTATTGTTGATTTTTGTTATTGTTTTATTTATTTATTTTTATTCATGCACAAAATTTATTTTTATCAACGTCATATAAAGTTTTACGAGCATGAAATTTTTAAATTGATTCATAACTTTTTTTTTTTTTTTTTTTTTAATTAAATAATATTTCATTCGTTTGAAAATAAGTTTATTTTATTTTTTTCTTTTTAAAATCCTGACGAGCATGTTAGAATAAATAAATAAATAAAAAAGACAAAATTAGTAAATGTGTTATTCAATGAAAAAAAAAAAAGTATTAAGGAAAAAACAGGATGTTGGAATAATTTATGAAAATTAGTTTTGAATTATAGGGAGGATGTTGTTGATGATGATTTTTAAAGGGTCGTTTTGATGATGATACTCGATAAGAAAATACAGGAAGGAAGAATATATAAAAAATTAGAAAATCAAAGAATAAGATCTGCTATCATTGGATAAAATAAAAGCCCGAGGACATGTAAGTTTTTTTTTTTTCTTTTTATATGTATAGTTAAAGCCAACGCTACCGGAATGAATTTTCATCATTTTAATTCTCAATTGAGGATCTACAATTTTTTTATCACTTAGTCAGTGATATATATTTCCACCAAGGTAATCTTAATCTTTACCTTGTTTTTTTTTGGTAGATAAATTGATAATAAATAAATAAATAAACATTGATAGATAATAAAAATGTTTTATTTAAATAAAACAAATAAAATTTAACACAAGATAAAATGATATTCCAAGCAAATTATTGTATCCATTGTTTATAAAAAAAAACATTTTTAAATACCCAAGTATTGTTACTTTGAATAATTAATTATAAATTTTGTTTTTTATAAAAAAATTATGATGAACTGATACATTGATCAGCAGTATTTCGTCCGGATGTAACAGCTTGATTGAGCTCATCAACTCTTGATTGAAAACATCTCAATCCTGAATTTTGTACTGAGCTTGAAAGTGAATCACCAGTTCCTTTCAATGAATCACAAGTATCCTCAAAATTCTTGACTGATAAACTTGCATTTGGCAATTTTTGTCCAATACAAATTTGCATGTCCAATGTTGTACCATGTGCACAACTTATTGCTATTCCATCAAGTTCATTCAAGAGTAATTTTCCTTTCTGCGAAAAAAATTGATAATAAAAATTAATAAATTATTTATTTGATATTTTTATAAATATTATTTTTACCAATAAATGATTATCAATATTATTTTCAACTCCTTTAACTGGAGTCAATTCATTTTCAACACAAGCATCTAAATCATCAAATGCTTTTTTACTTGCTGTATTTAGAGATAATCTCATTGGCTCATAACACTTGTCAGCATCATGGCCTTGATTATTTGCACTTGTTATTTTTTGCTGTTAAAAAATATAAATAATTAATTAGTAATTATTAACTTGTTTTGTTTTTTATTTCTACGAGCACATTGGCGCGCTACGCGTGCCTGTATCTTTAATTTCTAAAATGTTTATTGTTTATTATTGTTATAAACAAATGCATCAGTAGAAATTTACGAAAAATTATATTTTACTTCTTCAAAATGTCCTCTATTCAATAGATTTTTTAGAAATACTGTGCAACAAATATTTATTGTAAAAAAAAAAATATTAAAAATAAAAAGACCTGCAGTGAAAAATGAAGTTAAAATTTTTAAAAGTTTAAACAATTTTTTTTACAATAAGTATTTGTTGCACAGTATTTCTAAAATATCCATTAATTAAAAGACATCTTAAAGAAGTAAAATATATTTTTTTGTGGATTTTTACCGATGATGTTTGTCCTTTTTATATAAGGATTTTAATATTATTATAAAATAATGATGAGGAAAAAAAAAGAAAAAAAACTTACTTGAGTTAAAGTGAGAGCATTATTAACAGCTGTATTGACATTTGTCATTTGATTAAATTTTAAATTATTTAATTTAGTTCTAGCATTATATACTAAATTACGATTATAACGATCCAAAATATCTGATGCACTTTTAACTCTATTTTTTAAAGTTGTTATTGGTTGAGCAGGATTAACTGCACTTTCAATTTCCTAAAATAAATCAAAATAAATATTTTTATAACTAAATTAAAATATAATTTCGAGAAAAAATAATAATTTTACCAAGATAAAAAATGTTGCGACAATAATTAAGGCAAAATTTACTATTGCCATATTTGATTTTATAAATTTATTTTCGAAAAATATTTATTAATATATTTGTTGAAGAATAGAAACACATTGGCAAGATCTGTGAATCTTGTTCGTTTATATATCACATGTTTTTTTTTTTTTCCAGAAAAAGATAAGAAATAATTAATCAACGATAAAATATTATATCAGCAAACATTGTGCTCTGTATTTCCTTGTCGAAATACACGGCTGCTTATTTGCGTCTATAAAGATACGACGTTATTCAAAGTGTTATAATTTTTTCATAAATAAATTATCATTGGATTATATAAAAACAGAAATGAATAATAACTAGTTCTATCATTGAGAAGCTTATGGTATTATAAATTATAATTCGCGAACAATTAGACAATAAAATTTAAAATATTAATAAAAATTTCATGGTAATTCGAAATTTAAAAAATAAAAACAAATTAAATAATAATTAAACAAAAATAAATAATTACTCTTCACCAGGAAAACATTGGATTTTTTTTTATATCGATATTTTTATTTATTCGGTCATTGATTGATAAAATGATAAAAAAAAACCAAATTAATCGATCAAATTACAAATGTATTTATCAATATTGCAATATTGATAATATACTTGTCATTAAAATAATTGTTTAAATATTTTTTAAATATCATTTGTAGATTTATCAAGCACTTAGTTTATTTTCTAAGCATTGCTGATACATTCATTGATTGACAATTGACCAGACAACATAGCAAGGCTAAATGTAGCAGTTGGTTTCATGAAACAAACATTTGTTTTAAATGGTGCTGCATAAACAATAAGTTCAAATGTTTTTTTCAATGCAACTGTTGAAGAATAATAACCTCCAGCAAGTGTTGTTGCTGATGGTAATTCTTTTGCAATACAAAATTGATATTCCAATGTTTTACTATTTTCACATGTTTTAAAAATTTGTTCAAGTTTTTCTACAATAGTTTCTTTTGTCTGTAAAATTATTAAATAAATAAATAAATTTATTATCTTATTTTTAAATTAAATAAAATAAAAAATAGTACTTACTTTGAGATGTGTTTCAACATTTTTTTGCATTGTTGAAATTTCTTCAAGTTGATAATCTATACAATTGTCAAATGATTTGTACAAACTTTTTTCTGAATTATCAACAAGTGTTTTCAGGGTCTCAAGACAATGGCCAACTTGTTTTCCCTCAGCTGAAGCACTATCAAATTCTTCCTTTAATTATAAAAAAATAAAATTAACAAAATAACGTTCAAATAAATAATACAAAGTTTAAATTATTATTTTTCTTTCTATTTACTTACATAGGCATTTTTTAAAGTATCATTTTTGACAACCTCTAATTTTTGTAATTCAATATTTTTTGATTCAACTAATTTTTCAGCTACTTCATTTTTTAAATTACCACTGTATGATTCTAAATCATTTGATACTGTTTTAACTTTTTCAATTAATAATGTTAATAATTTTTCAGATGTTCCAGCTCCTTCAGTCTGAAATAAAATTAATTTATTAAATTAATTACTCGTTTAATATTGAAAAACAAAAATATATATTATCTTACCACAGTTGACCATGCTCCAACAGCAATGAAGAAAATAATAAACAGCTTCATTTCGATTGCTATATTTATCGATCGTTCAAGACTTTGATATTTTTTTTTTTACCTAATGATAGAAGAAACATAAAAACTTGCTGCTATATATATCCATCCGTGAATCACTTTAAAGATAAAATGAATTAGATTTGATTTTATCAAGAGAAAAAAAAATCACATATCAGTATAAAATAAATTACTTTGTTTTAACTCAAAGTACAAACTGATCAGATAAAGTAGCTTGATAACTCATAGATCATCGTGTCAATTTGTAGAATTATCATTGGGCATAATATAATATTTATAATCAGATATTAAATTACAATAACAACTCGTATCATTTGTTTTTATATTTTTTTTTTCATGAAAATTTATTAGCTCATATATTGCTGTTAATAATTATATAAAAATTAATAATAAAATAATATATAGAAAAAAATTTTTAGATGCAGTGTTAGTAGTCATTAGCGGCAATAGTAAAAAGTATGCTGATTAAATTTTGTTGATTGAATTAGACAGCTTCAACTGGAGTATCAGCGATACACTTGTCGAGTGTTGTAGTTCCAGTAGCTAGATGATCGTGGAAATTAGCTACAGGTTTTTTAAAGCAAAATGCCATGTTATGTTCTGATGTAAAAACAACTGCTTTTTCTTCTTCTTTTAAAAATTCAGCATACATATAAAAAGCACCAACAATTGGTGTTACTCGTAAATTATGTCTACGAATACAAGATTGATAAGTTTTATCGTCTTCATTTGTACAATCAACTAAAATTTGATCAAGTCTAGCAGTGAGAGCGGCTTTTTTCTAAATTAATTATAAATTAAAAATAAATATTAATAGAGATTTTTTTTTATATTTATGCTTAGGTTTGAATTTTAGTATTTTTATAAAACTTACTGCAACATGATTAACTGCTCTTTCTTGGACATAAGATAATACATTTGTACGATGAACAAGACAATCATCCATAGTTAAAAATAATGAATTTTTCCAATTATTAATTGATGTTGCCATTGCTACAAAACAATGCTCTACTTTTTTACCTTCAGCTGTTGCAGCTTCAATTTTTTCCTAAATAAAAAAATTAAATTAAATATATATTTACAATTTTTTTGTCATTTTTAAACTTTAAAATATTAAATAACATACATGTGCATCTTTAAAAGTTTTACCCTCAGCTTCATGAATTTGTATTTTTTTATTAGCAATTGTTTCAGTTAATTTTTCTGTCATTGTTGTCATTGCTGCATTATTGTAATTTTCCAAACTTACACTAACAGATTCAACTCTGTCTCGATAAAATTTAAGAATATTTTCTGGTCTAAAAGATACATTTTCAGTCTGTAAATAATTATAAATTTATAAAATAACATATTTTTTAAAAGATCAGTTTATAAATATAAAATAAAATTAATTTACCGGAATTGACCAAGCAGCTGATACGCAGAAAAGAAGACTAATTAAAAGCTTCATAATTGTAATAATTATTTTAGATATAACAAATGAATATTGCAATATTGAAGAATGATTTTTTTCAAACTGTACTGACACTCAGAATACCCAAGTTTATATATGCAAAATGTTTTTTGATATAAATCTGACAAAAACAAATCATGACATAATAATCGAAGAGGAAAAAAATATTTTGATTTATTATTTTGTAACATGATAAGATTGAGGTAATCTTATTTTCTAAAGAATTTATATAAACAAAAATTATTTAATAAATTGAATAACAATATTATAATAAACATGATTTTATTATGATAATTTTTAATTGTTTAACCTTTAAGCGGATAAATTAATTACAAAGATTACAATCAATATTTTCCATGTTCGATGAGAATTTTTTTATTAGCTGAAAATAAAATGAAATAATAAGATTTACGTTTTAAATTTTGTAATATATATTTATTTGAAATGATGACAATTATAAATCATCTGTATTTATATCCATTAATTAATAATTAATTGATTAATATTTATTTTTTATTTGATACTCGAGTCTAATGTTTATGTAGTTTTATTTTTATTTTCATTTTTATTATCAATGAATCCATCAGATGCTAATTTTGAATGCATTACTCTTTTAAATGCATTGACTGATCCAGTAAAGCATTTGATTAATTTACCAGGAGCTGAAAATACAAAAATATCCAACTTTTCTTTAAGAACAAGAGTGTGAATATAGTAATCACTAGCTGTTTTTATAACTGATGGAACTGCAAGGACAATGCATGTTTGCATATTGGTGTTATTTTTACATGATGCTGAAATTCCATTGAGTTTATCATCAACGTATTTTCTATACTATATTTTAAAAGTAATTAATTGTTAATTCTTATATAAAAATTATTAAAGATATATATAATTTTTTTTAATTGACTTACATTCGTAAGATGTGATTCAATATTTTTATCCATGTTTACAAAATCCTCCATGAGAGCATCAATGCAACTTTGCATTCCTACTGTTGATAGTAATTTAATTATGGTATTTCTTTCAGTCATATTTGCATAACAATTATTAAATTTTTTCTCCAAAACTGTTGCATTATCGTCCATCATCTTTAATGTAAAATTATTATTAAATACATCAATAATAATGTATTGAGAATTTATTTAAAATTAAAAACTTACAGTTGAATTGTTGAAAGTACTGTTCATAAGTTGATTAATATTTTTCATTTGATCATTCATTGTTTGATTTAATGTTGTATTAAAATTGGCACTTGAATTTGTTCTAAACATTTTCAAGTCAGTTGAAACAGACTCAACTTTTTTTTGTAAGAATGATAATGCATCTTTAGATGTTGTTTCAGCTGCTTGTGTCTAAATTAATTTAAAATAAATTTTAATTATTAAAAAGAAATGTATATAATTTGTATTTTAAAAAATTTATCTTACATTTATTGACCATATTGCAATGGCAATGAAAATAACTATGAATGATTTCATTTTGATAATTTAACACGATTGATCCACTGATGTAGAATGTTTTTAATTGACTACAAATTGAATTAAAAGTTTTTCTTTTATATTATTTACAAGCACCATAAATGTAACGTATATTTGATAAGAAAATATGAAAATAACATTACACAGCAGCTGGAAAATAACATGTTTTCATAATTGTCAACATATAGTGAATCATAATTAGATAGATCAGAATCTGTATTTATTTTTCCATTATGACTAATTATTTTTTCAACAAATTAGTCATAATAAATTTTTCTTGTCATGTTATTTAACGAATTGTTATTTTATTTACAAAGAATTTAATTTTTATTATTTATTTATTTTGGATGGATTTATATTATTTAAAAAATATAATAAAAAATTCATTTATCATTTATGTAATTGAGACTGCCTGTCATTTTCTCCGTATATTCTCCGAATAAAAATGCAGGAAAAAAAAAAAAAAGAAATTACTGAAAAGTAAGTTTGCCAGAGGGTTTACTTTTGTCCTTTTGAATTATATTTGTTAACTCATTTAAAATCGTTTTTTTAATCATTATCGTATTTATTAAAAAAAAAAAATATAAATTGTGAAATAATTTTTGATAAAATCTTGTTATATCTTGCTCGTTTCATAATTTCTATTTTTGTATGTTTTAATCAAGATAATGAATGGTTGAAAATAAAATCTAAATTTAATTCTCAATACGCAATCTTATCTTTTATTATTGATAAACGTTTTTATAAAAACAAAATGATCAACTGGCTCAAGATCAGTCATGCTACTTTTTAGAATTTTTCTCCGTAATTTTTCCACCATCAACTCCATTCCGGAGTAATTTCTCCGCCATCAACTTCATGCCGGAGTAATTTCTCCGCCACCAACCTCATGGCGGAGTAATTTCTCCGGAAATGGGCCAAAAACGGAGTATCGCCGGAGAAAGCCGGAGTAATGGCGGAGAAATATTTCTACCAGGGATGACTACAGGTATTTTTCATGAAAAACATTTGATTTAAACTGTTTTTTTCATGAATATACCATTCAGGTATTTGATGATGGTATGAGTTGTTTGGTGGTTGTTGATAATTCTGGTTATTATAATTATTTTCTTGTTGGTGATTTGGCTGTTGTTGGGACATGTCTTCTTGATGATTGTGTTGTTGTTGTTGGTTTGAGTTGTGGAATTGATGGTTGTATTTGGAAATTTGTATGATGTTTGTTATTATTATTCATTTTAACATAATATTCTTTTTTTATTCGTTTCTTCTTGAATTTTCAATATATAAGGACAGCCATGGTATGATGTAGGGTGTCCTTTTTGTCCACAATTTGCACATAGAAAGTTGTCTTTATTGTCAGGTTGAGTTAGTGTGCATTTACCAGGTTCATGATTGCCAGCACATTTGACACATCTATATTTAAGGTTGCAATTTATGCTAGCATGGCCAATACTCTGGAAATTTCTGCACTTGTTGAATATTTTAGTTGTCTGTTTTGGATGTTCTTGTTCCAGTGTATTTTTCTGTTTTTTAAGTGTCTTGGTATGTGGTATATAATTGGTGTGCCACATTTATTTTCAATTAAACCCTCAGCATCAGCTCTGATAAAGCTTTCAGGAGGTATATGGTTGGTTAGTTTGTGATTGTTCCAATTGGCTATTGATGTGTATGACATGCTTTGTAATGCTGTATTTGTAGATTTTTTATTATTGTTAAAATAATTTCTTGATAGTGTGATGCCAAATGTATCAATTCTTGGTGCATTGGTGTTGTTGTATAGTATATTGTTGCTGATCTGCTTGGTGTAGTTTGGCTCTTTAGTTCTATTTACGTTTAAACATTGTCTCAGGCAGCTACGTTCGAATATTCTCCATTTTTCCATGCTAGCAGCACTCATATTCCAGATGATGGGGAATGCATATGTTAATATGGGCCTAACTAATAGTAAGTAACAAATTATTTTGGCCTTAGTATGCATGTGTCTATTTGTAAATAGTTTCCTGTTTGCATGATATGCGTTTTTAGCCTTGATTAATTGAGCATTGCAAGGGACACGCGTTAGTATTTGGTCAGAAACATTTCCCGATATTTTTTCCGTAATAAAGATTTTTCTCCGTAATTCTCCGTGAGAAATCGTACGGCCATAGAAATTCAATAACAATAAAATATCAGCAAAAAAAAAATGAAAAAAAAAACGACATCCCTTGAGGGGGTCGAACCCTCGACCTTTGAATTAGAAGTCCAACGCGCTATCCACTGCGCCAAAGGGACATGATATCCACGTTACAAATAAAATGCTACATAAATAAAAACACACATGAAATCATCAAAATGAAAATAAAATAAATAAATAAATTATATTACAAGCATAAATTTGTAATAGATGGTTGAATTAATGAATTTTTTTAGAGACATTAGTAAATACTTGTTTAAATGTTGATGTTGGTATGTATCTCATCATGTGGGCGTATCATAAAGCTATATAGAGACATAACGGTCTTTCCTAATTGGCAAGACAAATGTCTATTTGGAATATACCCGTGGGTAGTTTCCAATTTCCAATGATTTTATTATTTTTTTTTTTTTTTTTTATATTTTAAATTTATTTCTATGCTCAGGTTTTGTGGTATATATAAATCTTTATTTAAAGAGGTCGAGAAAAGAGGAGGATTCATTTGCAACAAAAAATTATTAATATATTTTAAAATGTTAATTTATTGAAATAAATATTTTCATAAAAATAATTTAATATTTTTATTTTACTAAATAATAATTTTAATATACATACCACTAAATCATAAATTATAAAAATAATTTTAAAAAAAATAAATAAATTCTATCTTAACGATTATAAAGCAAAAAAAAATTATTTATTAATTGATTGACATTGATGATACTTGAAAATATTATTAAAAAAATTTTAACAATAATTTTTTAAAATGATTTTATAAGAAAAAATAAATTTTTATTTTAAATAACTTGATGAATTTTTTTATTTTCCATTGTGTAAAATAATAATAATTTTTTTAGGATTATAAAATAATATTGTTTATAAATTTTTAAAAAAGAAAATTAAATTATTTGTTGGTATATTGAGTATGATGTTTGAAGTGGATCGAAGTAGCGGTTGCTGTCTAATAGAGTGTGGACCTAAACCAACGGTTCCCTCATTTTTCGATTTTGTTAGTCACTCAATCAGTTTGTGGTATTCAAGTTTTACTCATCACAGTTTCATAAAACAAGAGTGAAGAGAAAGAACGTTTTTTTAACTCACTACACGCCTATATTATTCATTGATATTGTCATGTTTTTATATTTTATCATTTTAATAAATAAATAAATAAATAACAAATATATATTCAATATGTTAAGGTGGAACAATTTTTTATCAGTGATGTTTTTTCATTTATTTTTTTTACTGTTAACATTTGATCAAAATACAGGCAATCATGTCAACAGCATCAGTGAGTTTTAAAATTCAATAAAAAATATATTTATATTTTTTATTTCAATATATAGCTGTCAATATTTTTTATAAATTTGTTTTTTTTTTTTTNTAGCTTGATAACATATTTTTTTTTTATTATAAATATATTTTTAGATAGAGACTTTTATATGGTTTTTTTTATTTATTTATATATTTTCAGATGGCATTGAAAGTCTCAAACAGGGTGAAAATTTAAACATTAAAAATAGTGATTCTTCGTCTATCATTCATTTACGTGGAAAACGTTTTTTAACGTTAAACAATCAAAAGGTAATAATAACAATAAATTTATATAATAAAAAAAATTAATTATTAATTTTAATTTTATTTTTCAAGTCTGATAAATCATATCAAGCATGTATTACACCTGAAAATCGTCAAGGCCACTGTCGATATTTTTCAAAATGTAATTTAAATGATTTTCAAGCAAATTTTACAAAATACCTTGATTACATGTGTATCATTGAACAATCGTAAGTAAAAATTAATTAATATTTTTAAAAGCAATAAAATCTTAATAAGAAAATAATAATAAAAAATTTTTATTATCAGATCTGTTGGTATTTGTTGTCCAGACAATGCAATTAAAGATGAAAATAACAACTCAACAAGTACCTGGAATTTTCCTGAATCTCTTCCACAAATTGCAGGTATATATATAAATTAAACATCAAAAAATTAATAACAATGTTTTTATAAATATACCTAGGTATTATCCTCACCTTGAATCAAAAAAAAAAAAAAAAACCATTATATTTTTATTTAATATGAAAAATAAAATTAAAAATAAACAAAGAAAAAAATTAAGCCATATGTTCAGTAACCATCTGTTTGTTACTGATGTTTTAAAAATAAAAATCCAATATACTTGTAAAATTTAATAACTATATTTTAAAATAAAACTATAAAAATTTTAAAAAACATTTTTTAGATGATGCTGATGATGATGATGATATTGATCCAGTCTTGCAAACACTTGAACCACCTGGTGAAAAAGGAAAAAATGATTCATCAATAAATACAAAAATTTTATCAAATAGAAAATCAAGAGGACATCGAGGTTGTGGTATGAGTTTAAAACATAGAATTAGAATTGTTGGTGGATCACCAGCAGATCCAAGATCTTGGCCATGGATGGCAGCACTAATTCGTCCTGGTACTAGACAATATTGTGGTGGTGTTTTAATTACTGACCGACATGTACTCACTGCTGCTCATTGTTTTATTGGGTAATTATTAAAACAACAAATATATTTTTTAAATTTAATTTTATTTCATTATTTTTTTGTTTTTTTTTTTCAATTAACATGATTATTGTTTTGAGAAGAATATTTTTTATATTGAGTTGATAATAATGTATCGTGGTTATAACAAGGCCATAACGGAACTGGATATGAAAATGACAATGCTGGTAGTAAAGATAAGTTGCCTTGTCAAGAGAATTTCTCAGTAATGCATCATATTGTTGAAACGGTTATCTCATCATACTGTGCAACTGGTTGAGTTGGGAAATATACTTGAAATTGTAAATTATAGTCTAACCACGTTGTCATATGGATTTCCTAATTTTCCAATGATATTTTTATTATTTATTTAAATTTTTATACTTGATTTTTATTCATGCAATTACAATTCGTACATAATTATTATTTATTTTTTCATTTTAGATATTTTATTATTTTATTTTTATTAAGAGAAGTTTGATAAGAGACTGATATTTCACTCAGTATATTAATACGCCATTTAATGAATAAAATAAAAAAAGATAAAATTTAGATTTGATAATTTTAAAAGCTCATTAAATTTTTTTTTATTTTTATAATATAAAATATTATTATTAGATCATTTTTTGATCATAAAAAATTGCTTTAGTGTTTAATTTTGTTTTATAAATTTTTATTTTCTAATATTAATTGAAAAATAATTTAAATAGATTATTTATTAGACAAATTAATTTATCGTGTGTTATTTTTATCAGTTTGATAAACATATTGTTCCATATTTTCTAACTCGTGTACTAAAAAATCAATAGAATCTACTGAAGTTTCTGTCAAACATGATTCTAATTTTCCTGTAATATTTGCAACTTCATGAAAACGTTTTAATGATTCATCACATTGATGTTTCATTTCTTCTTCTAATCTGTATCCAAGTTTAATTACTGCATCTGTATTTTTAGCATATGAAATTGTATTTCTAGTTATTGATTGAAAATTTGGTGCTGTACAAGTTATGTTTGTATTGCCAAGTTTTTTCTTTTCACAATCAGCCATTGTTTTGTTTGCAATTTTATTCAGATCACTGCCAACCTAATTAAAGCACAGACAAATTATTAATTAACAAGAAAAAAATTATTAAATAAATAAAAACAAGATATTATTTTGAACAAAAAAAGTATAGTACCTTAAAAAATGACATGGCAACTAATTCCACGCCACTTAAATTTTCATCATATAATTGTTTAATTGCCAATTTTTCCTCTCGATATGTATTAAAAACTTTGTCACCTGTTTTGGTTAAGCAATACATTACAATCTCAACGTCATATAAAAAGTTATCATTTTCATTGCTGTTGATAAAATCATCGAAAGATCTAACGACATTTGACAATGCTAATTCTAAACTTTCCAAACTTTTTAATCGTAATTTCAGTAAATTAATACCAGTACTAGTAAGAATGCCTTGAACTTTTGTGTACCGTTCATTTATTTTATTATTTTCAAATATTTTAAATCCATTTACTTGAATAATTAAAAAAAATAACAGTATGGCTATTGAACAAGACACGACACACTTCATTGTGTTACGATAACTGATTTAAATATCAAATCAAATGATGTTCTAGTTAAATATAGATAAAGAGCAGTTTAAGAATCGTATGTAGACATTAAAAAATCATTAACGACTTGCCGAAAAATATAAAAATAAAAATATTATATCAATGCTTTATTTTACATTAATAATTATCATTTGCTTTTTTTTTAGAATTGATAAAAATAAAGTTACAGTACGTCTTGGTGAATATGATTTTACAAGAGATGACGAAACACGAGCACTTGATTTTCATATAACTGAACTTAAAATACATCCAAATTTTGATGGTTCAAATTACGATAATGATATTGCAATAATTAAAATTCATCGTCCAACAATATTTAATACTTATATATGGCCAATTTGTTTACCACCAGTTGACCTTGATGTTGAAGAAAGAAGTGCCATTGTTGCTGGTTTGTATAATAATATATTTATGAATTTATATAAGCCTCATTATAAAATTTTATATCCTCGAGCAAGTTGAGTAAAAGATAAAAAAGTAATATAAAAAAAAAAACCTGATATTATATAATATTGATAATAAATTTTTGTTTATTTTTAAAATAGTTAATAATATAAAAAAGTTGCTTAGTTAATACATTAATTTGAGTAAATGAACCACATGATTATAATGGTAAATAAAAATTAAAATAAGTAGAAATAATTTAACGTTTTATTTGGAATATTGTTGAACATATTTCATTTAAAAAAAAAAAATATAAATTTCATGATTTATCTGGACTATTTGAGTCTTTGAATATTGAAAATTTATTATACTCATTAATTATATTACTTGCAAATTAACAATGCTTTTAATATTAATTAAATTATAAAATAATTTATATTAACATATTAATTTTAAATAAATATATTACTATTAATAATTTATGCCAATGAAAATATTTGATAAAGTCTTAACATACTTACTTTCAACTACTGAAAAAATAACAGTTAAATTTTAATTTATAACTTTTCCTGAGCTACATAAAATAAATTACCATGTAAATTAATCAAATCAGTTTTAATTTATTATTACAAAATGAATTATTTTGTAAATTAGGTTGGGGAACTCAGTATTACGGTGGTCCAGCAAGTACAATTTTGATGGAAGTTCCAGTACCAGTTTGGCCTCAAGATAAATGTAGAGAGAGTATGCCTCAACAAATTTCCAATAATATTATCTGCGCTGGTGCTTATCAAGGTGGACGTGATTCTTGTCAGGTATATTAAATTTTTATCTATTCAATATGGAAAATAACAGAAAAAAAAATATCTAAAAAAATTACAATATTATTTGATAATCAAATTTTTATTAATCAATAGAAAAGTTTTATAAAAATAATTAGAATTTTATATTGTAAAATACTTGAATTTAAAATTTATTTACTTTAGTTATTAAAATACCTTGGTCATCTAAAGTATTTTAGTTGCAATTTATATTTTATTTCAGGGTGATTCAGGAGGTCCACTGCTCCATCAATTGGCAGATGGTCGTTGGGTTAACATTGGCATAGTTTCATGGGGAATTAAATGTGGTGAAGCTGGTTATCCTGGTATATATACAAAAGGTAAATAAAAAAAAAAATAAAATTATATTTTTAAATATTCCTGATATATGCTTTTAATATTTTATTTCAGTAAGTGACTATCTCGACTGGATTTTCAGCAGCACAAATTTCTGAAAAAAAAATTCAATTTAATATTATAAACAAAAATAATTTAACACACATTTGAAAACAATTTATTTATTATTATTTTTCAATATTTATTAATACACATTATTGAAATTAATATTTTTTTTTTTTAAATCAATTTAAGATAAATATTTAATTCTTTGACAAGATTAAATTGAGAATTTGGCTTAATTAATTTTTTTTTTTTAATTATACTTATATTTTAAAATTTATATTTCATTTATTCTTTAAACGTATTTTCCAGTGATCTATTATATATATTATATTTTATTATATTATATAAAGAGACAGAGAAATTGAAAGTAATATTGAGATTTACATATAAACTTCAAGTGCATATGTGTATATTTTTTGACATTCAATCGTACGAATAAAAGGCCCAGCCTCAATATCTAACAGTCTAATATAATAGAAGTCATATATATATATTCAACTTATTTATATTATTTAATATCAATTTTGGTTGAATATTTTGCATCATTATTTATGTTTATTTATGTATATATAATTTTCTTTTTTCTTTTGCTGTCTTTCATCGTCATATATACACATTTAAAATTATCATTCGCATATATAATTAATATATATTTTTTTAATTATTATTATTCTCGTGTATACATATTTCAAACTATATATAATCATAATATTTTAATTTAAATTGAATGCTTTTATTTTGTAGATTTTTTTGACTAATTAATTTTTTATTTTTTTATCAAGTAAAATGTTTTTTTTTTTTTTTTTTTTTCCTAAGTAATTACTTGCGGTAGTATAATGAGACCAAGTTATTTATCAAGTTATAAAGTTTAACGAAAATTGATTTTGTATAGCTGTGTCAGTAAAATTTTTATTATTATTTTTTTTTATCTAAAAAGATTAAGATAAGATCTATCAAGTTTTAAAATTTTTTTTTTAATTGTTTGATGGCTTATTGTGATGTTTTGTTTGAAATAATATTGATGAAGCTGCAGTAATTAGCCAACAGAAGACAATTGATTTTTTTATTATTATTTTAATTATTAAACTTGAATGTTTAGTGCATGATTTTGAAAAATGTGCGCACGCAGAAGAAGGAAGAACATTACCTGTCGATCGATTAATTTCGAACGAGGCCACTTGAATAATTTTTTTTATTACATATTTATTTATTCTTTGTTTTTCAATACTTGTTTTTTTTTATTAAACTAACATTTACATATAGTTTATCATCATTTTTAATCATCACAAATGAAAAAGTTTTAAAATAATAATTTTAAACTAAAAAAAAACATAATTTTAAATTATAGAAATAAAAATTGTTGAGCATTTTTAAATTGATTATAACAAATATAATTAAAATTAGCTTTTCAATTTTTTTTTTTCTTCATTCAAGTGTCAGTTATATATTTTGTAGTTTTAATTTGAAATTTTTAACCAATTATTTTATGATTTATATAATTAAGCAACAAATCAAACTAATTTTTTTTTTTCAACTTTTTTATATCATTTAAAAATCAATAGTCAACATTATCAATAGTAAATTCGTGAAATAAAATTACATTTTATTTTTTGCAAGTTAAAATGGTCCATCAGTAGCTTAAGTAATTTTAATATTTTCCAAATTTATTAATTACAACTTCAATATCCAATGATAACAATCAAAAAACAACAAATTTTATTTCAAACAAGCCTGAACAAATATGTCGACAATTCATTTCGATTTCACTACTTTTGTGTTATTTATTCAATGTTTTTTTTTTTGTTTATTCAATATCATCATTAATTAGTATTTAAAGTGATATTCAAACTCATCAGGAGGTAGGTAAAATTCAATTATGCGTATAAATGAGATTTGAATTTATTTCAAGTCGATTTTACACCTCATTAATTGTAGAAATTACTCGCATAAAAAAAAAACATAATAAAAAATAAACTAAAGACAAGCAAGCAAGCAAGCAAGCAAAAAAAAAAGGAAAAGAGAATCAAAAATTTAATTTATATTTTTTACATACTTTCTTTCATCATCTTGTTAATTTATTTTTAAATTTTCTTCTGTTTATCATTGGTAATAATAATTTATGATCGTTGATCGTTTATCGATGAAATTTGACATATTTTTTTTATTTGTCTTTATAAAATTAATTGAGCTAAGCTCGTGGAATTGATCCAGCTGGCATAAGTAACGGTGCATTTGGTCCACTTTCATTATGATTCGGCACATTATCACTTTGATGTATTGTATTACCAATATGTGTACTCATTGAATTATTTATATTACACTGTTGTTGTGTTGGTGATAATGTCAATGAATGATTTGACGATGTACCATTACCAGTTATATTAACAATTCTTTGACATTGTTGATTTTGTATTTGTTGATGTTGTGGTGATGATGGATCAATTGTTGTACTCACTGTACTTTGTTGTATATTATTATTCAATGGTTTTTCACCAACTAGCCAATATGTTGTCATTTTTCCTTTTCCCTAAATACAATAAATAATGTAATAGTGGTTTTTTTTTTTTAAATTTATTATACTTTATGTCGAGAAAATTTAACAAAAATAAGCTCATTTTAACGGTTTGAAAATTATTTTATAATTCAACAGTTATGAAAGTTATCAAAATTAATTTAGTCGGACACGTTGGTGAGTGGTGAATCAGTTAAATGGAGCGGAACAGTGTATGAAGATGCGGAAGTGATGTGCAATGAATAGCATGATAAATCAGAAAAGAAAAAATAATATATATTTCTTGTTAAATTTATTTGATGAGTTTATATATTCACGAGTCAAGAAATGCGGAAAAATTATATGTATATTAAATTCGACATGAGTAAGGTAGTCAACAATATTTTGTATCAAAATAAATGTCTCAATATTTTATTATAGCATAAATAACATGGAAAATTACTTTTGAATAAAATATAAAAAAAAAATACTTTGATATTGATTATTACTGAGGGATAAAAAAAAAAAGTTTATTTTTTGTTTAAATTAAAAAATAAAAAAAAAGGACAAGATAAATATATTTATTTATTTAAATTTTGTCGTATAGTTTTTACAACTTTATTTATACTTAGATCATGACAAGTTAAATCGAAAAAGTTTTTTGTATTACAGCTTGTTATCTTGTATAGATGAGAAATTAAAATTGAGAAATTATAATTTTTTTATTTTAGTTTGTTGATAGTCAACAGGCGTTTTATTTTAATTTTAATAAAAAAATTATTTATGATGAAATGTTGAATGGAGTATATGAAAAAAAAAAATAATTAATATTGATTTTTTACCTTCAGTGTGACTTCACCACGACAGCAAAGCTCAAATGTACCAAATTTATCGAGAATTTCTTTGGTCTTTGGACTGACATGAATTTTCAATGCTAAAAAATTAAAATAAAAAAATTAAACATTTAAAATTTATTGAAGCTTTTGTATATTTTTTTCTGTAAAAAACATTTTCATATAAGAATAGCTTTTCATTGTTATTTTTTCAACGTTTTATACGAGCTTGTATTTTATAAAAAAAAAAAATAAAACTGTGTGTGTGATTCTTATGACATACATTATCATAAATTTTCTACAAAGAGATTTTACTATTTCAAGTTAAAATTTTGTCAAACGATATTTTTAATTTATGGAAAATTCTTGTGTCTTTGAAATAATATTTGTCAAACATTTAATCAACTTTGTTACAAATATTTTAAATATAAAGTCTAAAGAACTTTTTTTTTTCAACATATTTACCTGTTCTTTTGTAAAATAAAATGTTAATAATATTTTTGGTAAACAGATAACATGATAAATATCAAACAAAACCATTATTATTTATTATAATTATTAATACTGAATTTACAATTTGAAAAGCTAATGTTGAGCTTTTAATGCCAACAATTTATATGGCTTTGAGGAAATAAAATAAATATTTAACTAGAAAACATTTAAAATTGTTTTTTAAAATAATAATAATAATAGCAATAAAACTGATCAATAGACAAGATTAAAATAAATGAACCAATACAAAAAGTAAAACAAATACTAATGTCAATATAATCGAGTATTTTTAAATAAACAAAAATAAACTACGGTTGAGAAAAAGAAAAAAAAATTGACTGAGTAAATACGTATTATTTTCACTTCAATAAAGAAAAAGAGCCGTTAGCGATTTTTGATCATTCACAGAGTTGCATAAAAAATATAAAAAAATAAAAAAAAATAGCCAAAATAATAAATATAATAAAAAGCTCAAGTTTATGAAAAAAAAAAATAAAAATAAAAATATTTCAACTACCTATACAACTCCGAAATCTCTAGAATTTCGAATATTTTCTTGTTGAAATTGTACTGCTCCAATTTTGTATAAAATGTTGGAAATTTAAATTTTGTATTTACTCTTATATTGCAGAAAATTTTCTGCTCTAGTAAATATTCTTAAAAATTGTTTTTTTTTGTTTAAATTTAAAATATTATAATTTTTTTTTTTCTTTGTATACCTTCACCGTTACTTTCCATTCGTGATGCTGTGTTAACTGTGTCACCAAAAAGACAATATCTCGGCATTTTTAGTCCAACAACACCAGCAACACAAGGACCTGCAGAAAGGAAAAAAATATAAAAAATTAATTACAACATAAAGACAGTAGAGTAGATCAAGAAGATTATTTATTTTTATAGAATTTATAGATGTATAACATCATGTGAAAATTCTAAAATTATCAATTTTTTTACACATATGATGACCTAGATTTTTTAATTTTCGACAACTTGTTAATGATTATTTGATGTCTTTGCTATTTTCAAGAACTGATTTTAGTTTCGCTACGTAGAACATCATCCGATTGATTATTCAACAATATTTTTTAATTAAATTTTTTAAAATAAATGATATTTAGTGTTGAATAACCAAACATATTATTATTTTTTTTATCCACTTTTATATAATATATAAGAATAACGTCGCGAATCTTTTTATATTTTTAATTTTCGACAAATCACTAATGATTTTCTAATTTCTATTCTTTTTCTGCCCGTTGATTTTAGTATAAATACTTGGTTAAAATTTATAATAATATCTCGCAATGAAGTGTGTCGTGTTTTGTTGTTCAATTGCCATACTGGCATTTATTTTAATAGTTCAAGTAAATGCAACTAAATTAAATGAGCAGTACAAAAAATATCATGAAATTTATCTTAATACTGGTATCAATTTGATCCAATCACGATTCAAAGGTATGGAAAATTTAGCATTAGAATTGACACGTGTACCTGCTTATGAAAAAAAAGCGGCTCCTGAAACACCGGATGTTCAAGCTCTGTACAAAATGGGTGCCGATGTTTTTTATACATATAGATCAGAAGAAAAGGCAATTAAACAAAAATTTGATGAATGTTTATATGAAATCGAATTATCTACCATGGCATATTTTCAGGTAATATATAATTTTTGTCAAATATTTTTGTATATTTTATTTTTATTAATTAATATTTTCTACATATTTAAACTAGGTTGGCAATATTTTAGAAAAAATTGACAATAAAACAATGGCTGCTTGTGAAAAAAAAAAACTTGGTAATACAAAAATTACTTGTATAGCACCAGATTTTCAATCCATAATAAGAAATACATATTTATATACTAACACTATTGATGAAATGATGCAACTCGCAAGAAATTTAGAAGAACAAATGAAAAATCAAACTGATAAATCATTAAATACTATTCGATCATCTGCATTAATTGTTCAAGCGAACAAAAATAACCGTTTACACATGATGAAATTAGATAAACTATACAAAAATTTTCAAGATAATTTTATAAACACTTGTATCGAATTAATGAAAATACGAATTGAAGGTATGGAAAATTTAGAATTGGCGTTGTTAGATGTTGTTAAATCTCTCGATAATTTGGTTAACAATAATAACAATGATCATTTTCAACAAGACATTACAACTTTGATGCAATGTTTAACTGAAAAAACTAAAAAAATTTTTCAAATTTATCGAGAAGAAAAATTGGCAATTAAACAAAAGTTTGATGACAAAATAAATGGCATAGAAGTAGCCACCATGGATTTCTTCGAGGTAATATATTCTTTTTTTTTAATTTTTTTTTTATTGTTTTTTAAATAATTTTTATTTTGTTAATTAATAATTTGTCTATTTTTTAATCAGGCTAAAGAAGTCAAGACTCTATCGGCATCTAACACTGCGGCTCTTTGTCGTGAAAACAAACTTAGTACAAGCAACGTTAATTGTACAGCACCACTAACCGAAACTATAGATATAACTGATAAAAGTTTAGAATTAATGAATACACTTGGAAATATATATAAGACAGAAATGAAGGATCAATTAACTGGATCAACATATCGTTTTAACGCAGTTGCAAATATCACAGAAACCGTAGAATCATGTTTGAAAAAAAATTAAACAATTAAATTTTTTACGTGATGTAAAACATAAAACAGAAACATATGCAACCATATTTTTATGCGTCTCATAAAAATAATACAGGAAAAATTCTTTTCTTTTTATAAATAATTAAAATATTCATAAAAATTATTTTATTTATTAATTTTCAATATTAATATGATAAAAAATATCGACATCATATAAAATTTCATCACTAATGTTTTTTAATTTGCTTCTAAAAAATCCAAACAATAGAATCATATTGATAATTATAATTTTATATTTTTAATCATCAAAATAATCACGTTTTTATATTAAAAAAATATTATATCCATATTTTAACAATAATAATTTTGTATAATTTAAAAAATTAATGATGTGAGATCAAAGTCACTTTTATTAATTTTATTTTCTAATAATAATATTTTAAATATGTATGATAAAGATATTAATAAAGAAATAAATATAAAAAATTTAATGAACATTTTATATTATCAATTTTAAATTTTTGTTATCTTTTCTTTTTTTTTTCAATAAATATAGTGTTTTAATATGCTGAAATAAATATCAGTCTCTCCATCAAGCCTCTATTATTAAAAATAAATAATTAAATATCTAAAATAAGTTATTATAAATAATAATNGATTCAAGTTAATTTAAATTTTGATTTGATTTTGAGGTAGTTTAAAATTTTGTTATTTTGACTTATGATGTAGTAATATACATAGTATATTTTAAATTTACCAGAATGCATGCCAATGCGAAGCTTGAGTTGTTCATGTGGCCTGTGAGGAATACGAAATGTCATGACATTATCACGTAATGCAAGACTCATTCTCGCTATTTCTCTGGCATGATTGATTCCATTTCTCATTGGCAATCCTGACACAACCATGTAAGCATCACCTATCGTTTCAACCTAGAAAAAATAAATTAACCAAAAGTTATTTAATAAATTCAATTAAAAATGTAAAATTTAAAAATTATTTCTCTCAAGTTTCCATGTAATTAAATATGTTTTCGTTATTTTCATTTTCTACATTATTATTTTGTTTTTTTTCATACAAGGATATTCATTTTTTCTCATTATTTTTAAACTTTTAAATTAATAAATAATAATAATAACATGAATAATTAATTTTTTCAATGTTTTTATTAATTTTTTTTTTTTAAATCTTAATAAAGAAAATTTGAAGAAAGCTATTTCAAATATTGTAAGATAAATCATGAGCAGCCTCGATTCCTCTTCGTCTTTTTTACTCTCAGATAAAAAAAAAAAATATTATTACTCCAAAGGTTCAGCCGCTTTAGTGAAGCAAAGTTTTTTTTTTATTTATTTATTTTTTTCATTTTCCACAAGACCTTCTTCTTTTTACTTCGTTATCTCAATTTACCCTCAGAAGGATCTTCTGATATTGCAAAAAGAAATCTCAAGAATTCATTTTGACCCACGCACTTTTGCTTTTTTTATTTTTTTCATCTGTTCACGTAGATGGATAAATTTTTTTTATTCCTGTACTTGTATATTTTTTTTAAAGATCGAATTTCAATACAGCTTGCGGGTATAATGTTTATCTGTGAAAATTGAAAAGTAAGAAGAAAAAAAAAAATCGAGGGGAAAATTTAAAATCTAGAACATTGTAAAAATATCATCATAGAGGGTGGAAAATGTATGAGCTTTAATATTCAGACAGAGTGTTGATCAAAATGGAAAGAAAAATAAATTATTTTTTGTTGATAAAAAAATCAATAAACTCTTGACTGTTTGACAGTTTTAAAAAAAAATAAAATATTCAATCTAAAATATAAATAGATAGATAAAATATAAATACTTTTGACAAAATGTAAATATTTTAAAATTTCATTTCAATTTATTTATGACAAAGAAAAAATAATATTTCAATGAATTTAAATTCACGTTTTGTTTTTTTAATTTTATTCAAAGAGCAATTACAATTTAATTACAATTATTTTTTAAACTGTATCATATTAAATTGTAGATTAAATTAAATTCATAATAAAAATATTTTTAATCATTGAAAATGAAATTAGCATAATAGTAAAATTTAAAATTTTATTATTCATCAAAGTTAGATATTTAATTTTCAATTTAAATATTTGTTCATTGCAGGAAGATTCATTGGAAAAATTAAATTGTGTTTAATAAAAATTAACAAATGACTAATTGATGAAACAAAATACCAGGAAAAAATGAAAATAATTCAAGTGACCCAATTCATTTTCAAAATATATCTCATTTTTCCAATTTTCTATTGAAATGTATTTGCACAGTTCTGATACTTCGTGATACATCATATTGAATAAATATCACTAAAATAACAAACAACAAACTTGAAGTGTCACTCTGAACACTCGCCATTAATTTAATCTAGTTAGACACATTTCAAACTACCAAAACATACATACATTAGACATTAAACTCAATGATAAAATACACAAAATAAAATTTCCAATGAATTTAATAAATAAAATAAAACAAGTGTGTATCATAATCTCATGCTATTTTTTTTATAAATAATAAAAGAATCAGCTGGAAAAAAATGACAATAAAAATAAAAAATATCTAGGGTAAAAAAAGGAGATAAAAAAGAAAAAAAAAAAACTTTTACTGATGGATGTATAAATACTTTAAAAGTGTGGCAAATGCACTTAGGTACTGAGTAACTCGGCAATAATGCTATATCTTTAATGGAGACTATCCATTAAACTTTGCAACTGCATCAGTGACATTAACCAACTACCCCATAACATTGGCTATTGCTAAAAAAAAAATACAGTCCTTCATTTTAATATATATAAATAATTTTCAAAATTATTTTTAATTAGACACATATCATATAACAATATTAATATCTATTTTACTTTTTTTTTTTCAGCATAAAAACAATATCAATATTTCAAAGAGAATATCCGGCTTTGTGCGAATAATATTTTAAATAAAATAAAATTTAAATAAATCATAACTTGATTTTATCTGACCTCATTTGAATAAAGTATATATATATTTAAACATATTTTATATTTTTATCACAGATATATAGATATTTATTTGTTGTTTTATAAACTTTGAAATATTTTGTTGGAAATTTTACCTTGAGAGGTAAATTTAACTTAGGCCTATTCCCAATGCGAATTAAACGACTAAGAATAATGGCTAAACATCCGAAAGGTCTTATCTTTTTAAAAAATAAAAAGCACAGTTTTTTGTAGATAATAATAGCAATACTACAAAGACAATATTGTTTAAATAAGTAATGTTTAAAAAATAAAATAATGTGACGTGTATTTTATCTACTAGAATTATTGAAATGTATTTTTTTTTTTGCAAATAAAATATCCATGTATTTTTGGGGTATTTTACGATTGTCTGTACAAGTGAAATATATTGTATTTTTTAAATTTAAAAAATACTATTGTCATTGTATATTTTGAATGTGAAATCTATTGTATTTTTTAAAATGTAAATTGAAAATTAGGAATAAATAAAATGAGGGTTTTTAAATTTACCTTGTAGACGTCAAAGTTTTCAATGATTGAGTCAAAACATGTGTACAAATCATTTAATAGATCAACAACTTGAAGTGGTGTACTTTCAGCTGATAGACTTGTGAATCCAACAATGTCACTGAAGTAAATTGTCACTTGATCATAAGTTTCAGCAATGACACTTTGGCCAAGAATCAATTGTGATGCCACTGATCTGTAAAATAATATTAAAAAATATATAAATTAATATTTTTATGTTTATTAATTTAATTAAAATATGTTAATTTTTTTTTGTCACGTAAACAAAGCTTTATGGTATTTTGTAAATATAAATTATGTTCATGTATTTTTCAAGTTGAAATGAGCTGTCTCGTTGAAGTTTAAATACAAAAAAAAAAAAAATATAACAACTCTCTTTCTCTCTTGCTTGTAAATAAATCGTCAAAATGACTAAAGTTAAAAAAACAAAAAAATATTGAAAAAAGTAATATTGAAACTTTTGAGGTTGATGAACTTAATATTTATAATTATATTTATAATAATAATAATAATGTAAATATAAAAATGAAAATGAAACTAAAAAAGTAGAAAAATTAAAGAGTTATACGTGTGGCAATCTTGCAAAGAGCCTGTGGGAATAGAAAAATTTTACGACAATTCATTTCATCACAAACATACAAGCAGATATAAAAAAAAATATATATACAATATTAAACACGTAATAAAATAAAAAGTAAAATACAATAAAGCATTGTTTAAACACAATTTTCATCATTTTAATGTTTAGAGTTTTGTCATTTCAATATAAAATTTAATTATATTTTATTACGAAAAAATAAAAAATATAAAATAACAGCATAAATTAAAATAGATAATAAAATTATTTATTTTATTTTCTTTTATATATGAATCAGTAAAAATTGAAATTTTATATGAAAAATATCAACTAATTTTCTTGATTGTACAAATAAAAATTTATTCTAATATCTAATTCTCTTGAAATTATTATATAAACACAAAGGAAAAAAAATTCTACACGTGTAAAAAAATGAAGAATATTCTTTGAATTACTCGAAAAATAATTGAGAATTTACGTTCAACATTATCATCAATGTTCCATTCGGATATCCTCATTCAAAAAAAAAAATAAAATAAAAAGCTACATGAGTCAACGACTAATTTATCAAACAACAAATTAATTTCATACAATTTGTTTTTTTTTTTTCATTCAAATTAACTTGTCAAAAATGTTAAAAAATAAGATGATTAAAATTAAATATCCTGATCATAAAATATCATGAAAAAAAAAGATATTTAAAAGAAAAAAAAAACCACTTTAACAATATTTTTTGTAATTATAAAAATAAAATCTATAAATTTGACTTAAATACTTTGATAGTTTAACTAACAACAAATTTTAATAGTCAATTATAAATATGAAAAAAAATTCTAAAACTCACTTTGGTAACAGCTGATACAGCAACTCTTCGCATTTACGTTTTTCCTCGAGATAATCAGCAGTACGTTCAGCTACCAGTGTTTCCAAATTATTTGCATATTGTTCCATACGTGATAGCAAGTTGTCCAGAATATTACTGCTCTCATAATCTCTAAAACAAAAACAAAAATTGATTTGTCAGAATTATCATAAAGTAAATTAATAATAATTTGAAATTTTTTAATTAATTTAAATTATTATTATTTAATTAAATTCAACTGTATAAAATATACTGGGGATTTATTATTTCTTTTTTATTAATGAATAACGAGAACGACAATTTGAAATTGATGAAGCTTGTCGATGATAAATTTGATTGCAATGAAATCAACAAAATATACATCTATATTATTTTCATGGTCCAGCTGTATGAGTTTCATGAATTTCCTATTAAAATGTGCATGCAATATCAATGCATCAATTTTGATAATCCTATTAGCCAGTCTTCTGATTATTATTCCCAATTTTTTATTCAAATAAAAATTCATATCTATTATGTGAAAATGGAAATTGTCTCGATCAGCGAGGATCAAATTTAAGCTGGATAAATATTCTTTTTCTTTTATATTTTGATTATTTTTTATTTTTTTTTAATTCAAATATATAATTTGCTGTTCTTGTCAGATATAATAATGAAAAGTTATTCTAATAGCTTAATGCTTGCCATAGAATTTTTTCAACAGTCAATATATTAGACATAATTTAAATCTTCAATTTTTTTTTTTTTTACTCAATCATTCACAAGTAACCTTATTGATAGAATTTTTTTTTTTTCTTTTTATCCATAAATTTATCAAGTTTTTATAATAATCTATATTAAAATCGATAAATTTTTTTTATATTCGACATCAGTCTGTCTCGAAGGATAATTATTTCAAATTTTTTTTAATCAAAAACTTTAAAATACTTAAAATATATTTAAATAATAACAGAATTTTTTTATTTTTAGTTGTCAATAAATTTATATCAATATAAAAAGTGCATTAAAATATTTATTAAATTTAATAGTTTATTTATTTTTTAAAGCTTAAATAATTGCTATTTATATTTTTCCAAATGTTCAATTTAAAATTGACCATCTATTTTAATTTTTGGCCAATTTCAATAATGACCACTGCCAATTTTGAGTATTCGGTTTCAAGAACAAATCAATACTCACGCAATCACACTAAATTAACTCTATATATATATCGAGATTTAATTATCCATCAATGTCAAGAGGCGAGTTACTATCATCTCTCACTCGATTGCAATTTCATATATTATTTATTTTATTTATTTATTTTCAAATTAATCATATTTTGTGTTTCAAGATTGACTTGCGAATTGAATTCTAATTTTCTATATCTAATTGTGATATCACCAAATAAATCAATTAATAACTATCATCAAAAAATAAATTACTAATTATTTTTATTTTTACTTCATTTTATTTAATCAATAATCAAAAGATAAAAAATTCCCGAGATAATATGAGACAATTTATTATTTTACGATTTATAAAAATACTGTATTATTTTTTGAAAATAAAAATCAACTTTATTCGGTCGATCAATTGTCTATAAAATTCATATCCAACATTCTATCGTTTTCAAAATAATACTCAACAAAAAAAAA
>MKYW01000057.1:348605-363627 GCA_015776835.1 Aphidius ervi
ACAATTTTTTTTTTTTTTTTTTTGTTCTTCAGTACGATGAACTCTTGTGTGTATATAGAAAATAATTTTTTTGTATTATAAAAACACTCAGCAAATTTATTGCCACCTTGTACATTCAACATTTGACCCAGCCATGTTACAAATCAATAACACAACTTGCCCTCGACTCACTCATTTCGAGGCTTATAAAATCAAAATAAAAATTATAAATATATAAAATGTACTTTAATTTATAAATACAATTAAAATTTTTTGTATAAAAAAACATTTTTTTATCTTGATTTTATTTATTTTCATGCAAAGTATAATTGCATTGTTGATTATTTTAATTTATAGAAAAAGTTTTTCTACACAACCTTGGGTATTTTAATGTATATTCTATTGTTTAAATTTATATTTTATTTTTCTTAAAAGGTTGTTTTATCTTTATACTTTTCAAATTGATATAAAACTCAAGAGTTCGTTAATTATTAATTCACTTTAGGGCTTTATATTAATTAACTTTTTTAATGAAACAATGAAATCCAACTCATTAAATTTCTTATTTTTTTCATATTTATATATTCAATTTGTTTTAATAATAACAATAATAATAATTTTGTAATCAAAATTTTATCTCGGCCATTAAAATGCAAGTCAACAAAATATTTTTTATTATTTTTATCCAATAATTTTAATAAAACCTATTTATAAAATTGAAAAAAATTCACTAGCCAAATTTTAATAATAAAAAAAAATAGTCTCTATTCTTTTTCAATAAAAAAAAAGAATTATTTTTTAATTTTTTTTACTGTCTCTAGTTTTACTTTGACTGCATCAATCGTATCACATTTGTTTTATTTTTGTTGGACACTTGGGTATACCTTGGACATAGATATAAACGAAAAGAAAAAAAAGAAAATAAAAAATTTCAAAGAAGGCTAGCTGTTTTAATTTTAATGAGAACTTACCTTCGAGGTAAATCATTATAAATTCTCAAGACCATATCGTTGTTGAGTAACTCAAAATAATAAAAGAAAAAAATACAAAAATGAAAATGACTTTTTTCTTTTAGAATTTAAAAAAAAAATTGAAAAACGAAAAATTTATTATTTACTTTTTTAAAAGACGTATATATTTTAAAATTCATCTGACCTTTCCGGATATATATTTATTTTAATCATGAGTGTACCGTTGGGGAAAATAACATATACTTGAAGTTGGTATATGCCAACACAAGGTCATGGTCTTTATACGACACTCTATATGAAAACTGACATTTTTAATTAAATATCAAATTTTATTCAACGCAATATATACCGGATTTCATCAAAATGTTTCTAAAAAATTTATTTTTTCTTCATTTTTTAATAAAAACGAAATGTAAACTTCATCAGTCAGTTATCAGTATGAAAAAAAGTTTTATTTTTTTTATTTTTTACTTGAAATTCCTTTATGTGAATGTTGATAAACATAGCATGATATTAAAATATCAAACGTTAAAAGTTATATAGATCTTTTTTTTTCTATTAAATTAAATGGTTTACTCACTTGTTGATTTTACGAATAGTTTGTTTGAGTGCTGGAAAATCAGGTCGATCTGCAGAATCTTGTGCCCAACAACGTCGCATTAATGTTGCCACCTGTTTAAAAATAATTTCCAATTAATTTAATTTACCAAAAACTAATTTAAAATTACATGTAATATTATTTAAATCAATATGAATTAATTACTAAATTTAATATTACTTGGTAAATGATAAAACATTGTGATGTTTTTGATGGAAAAGTTCGTTGTTTGTTTAAAATCATGAGTTTATAATTCATATATATATTTTAATAAATTATTTATAGCTTGACAAGTATAACAACATCACAATGAGTCACTCAACATTGACAGTAAATGTCAATTTTATTTTTATCAATAAAAACATTTTATTTCATTAAAAAATATCAAATTTCATATTAAAATAATACAAAATTATTTAACAAATTTACTGACTTGTTTATAAATAAAAAAAAATATATATTTTAAATAATTACCTCTTCTTCAACAGCAGCTTCATCAATCAAAGGTCTCAATGGTGATCCTCCACCTTTTCTGACAGCTTCCACTATTTCTAAAACAAAAATAAAATTTATAAAAATAAAATAAAAAAACCCTTATCAACATTTGGATATACATTCAATTCGCTAAAGGCAAATTGACCTGTCTTTTCAAGAACATTATTGAATGTTTTTATCCAACAAAAATAAAAAAAAAGAATTTTAAACATAAAAAAAAAATAATGTTTTTTGTTCTTTCACTCAAGAGAAAAAAAAANAAAAAAAAAAAAACATAAAGTACATTTATTTTTTTGTTTTGTTTTATGTTATTTCTTTTATATATAACATCCGAATTGTAAATATTTTTTTAATGGTTTTATTTTATTGTGCTTTAAACCCTTGGGACAAGCCACTCCTTATTTTTCCATCAGATATTTTACACCTGAGGCTTATTCGACACTCCGGAAACTTAGTCACCCCAAATATATATCGAACGACCAATTGGAATTCTTCATCCCCCAATGAATCATCGAATACATCTTGACAGTACGATAAGCTTTGATACATGTGCTTTGAACTAGCACCCCAATAATTATTTCGATACATTCCAAATATCTTGAATTTATATCAAGAATAAAAACAAATGTAAAAACATTGATCAAAAGGTAAAAAAAAAATATTATTTATTATTATTTATTTCATAATATTTATCTTGGTTTATAAATATATTTATTAATCCTAAATTTCTAAAATATATCTGTCTAAAATAAAAAAAACAAAAATATTATTAACAAAAATTTAATTTACCAATTGAATTAATTTATTAACAATTAATTTGAGAAATAAAAAAATGTTTAAATAATATTTCTTTAACACTTTCTGTAAGACTTTATTTTACATATCAATTTTTTTTTTTTTTTTTGAATAAAAATAAAATAAAGTGATACAAAAATTTATCTACTCTCACGTTTTGTTGTCTGACTACACATGGGATTGTTCTACTTGATGGAAGAGTGAACAAGTAAGTAGACACGTATTTGATGCGGTCAGACGTGAATTGAATAAAAACAAAAAAAAAAGGGTAACTATTTCTGAGCTCTCAAAGTGTCCAGTAACTTTCAACTAAATATACCGTATGTCATGTCTGAAACAATAGAGTTAAATAATAATAAAAAAAGTTTGGCTGAAATTTAATACTGTTTATTTAGAACCTTGTACGATATTTATGTGAGTTACTTCTAAACAATGTGACTATATATTTATTTTATTAATTAGATTTTTTAATTATCTAAATTTATTTATTAACTTTTTTTGTAGATAAATAAATTCAAAACAATTAACACAAGTAATTTGACACGAAAATTTTCATTTAAAAAATACTCTTTTTGTTCATTGTTATTTGTTACTATCAATTTCCAAGAAAATATAAATAAAATGTAATAAAAAAAATCAACAAATATTTACTCGAGTCTCGATCAATGTAAAATTTTGATTGATTGAAAGTATAATCTAGTATCATTATTTATTTTTTATCAAACAAAAAAAAAAAAAAAATAAAGGATCAGTTGAACTTTGTTTAACAAGGAAGGATCCAATTTCTTCTTGTTATATATTTTTTTTTTTTTCAAGTTCCCCTGCTCTTAGCAAAAGTCAAAGAAAAATAAATGCTCAATAATATATATGTATTATATTTTTTTTTGTGATTATTTGTTGACATAAATTGAAGACGTTTCTTTTGAAAATAAATGTTCTTTTTTTTCTTTCAGTTGACTTAGTATTATTTTTAATGTAAAAAAAGGATGATGATTAGTTGAAAAAAATGATAATGATAATGCAGTGGATGTAATTTATTAAAAAATAAATTAGCAACCTTGCGAAAAGCTCAACGTACTGTGCCTGTAGATATCCTCAAGATAAACACTGCAAGAATCACAATTAAGAGTGCAATGGGGTCTTCTAACTTCAAGAAGAGGACTAACAGCTCTTCTGGGACTTGCAGAACCATCAGGACTTGAACCTTGCAATGATGGCAAAGCCAATGAACTCGTACTAGATGTGCTGCTTCGCTCCGCCATCACAACAACTTTTTTGTTTATTTTTTTTTCAATTTAATTTCTTATTTATTTGTTTTTTAAATTAAATTATCGATTGAATAAATATTTGTCTTTTAATTTAACACTTTGTTATTAATTTGAACTGAAAAATCACAAATATATTTATCGAAAAAAATAAATTTCACTGATAATAAAAAATAAATAAATAAATCAAGGGATATAAAAGAAAATGAGAATTTAATGTTTAGCCATTCACACCCACATTCACTTTAAAAATCTGTTCAATTTGGTAAGCTGAGTTTTAAAAAATAAATAAGACTAAATAAATTACAGTCTATATTTATCTAAGAGCTTGGCAAAAAATTTTTTCATGAAGAAAAATGTAATAAAAATAGTACGACTATAGACACATAATTTATATGCATATATTAAAAATTCAAAGAGTTCAATGAACAAGTAAACGTTAAACTTTTTTTTACTACTATTTTTGTAATTTTTTATTTCACTGTGTATTTGAATATTTAATGAATTAAACTAGATGAAAAAGAAAAAAATGCATATAAAATTATCATGGTTAAAAAATAGAAGAAGAAATAAATTAAAATATTTTGATTATAAAATGAGATTAAAAAAATTTCATTACAAGTTTGAATTATCATTTGAAATAGTGTGAAAATTTGAGTCTAGAAATTTAAGGATGATTGAAGATTAGCCTAATTTTCGTTGGTAATAACGTGGATAATAATAGCAAGAGAAAGTTATAAATAATTTCAAAGTTAATTTAAAAAAAAAATCACAGTGACAAATGTACATTTGTTATCTCGTTAAAAATGTTGGGGTTATTATAACGACTGTGTGAACAACTGGGTGAAATAATTTTACACCGGAATGAGAAAATAAAATGAAAAAAAAAATGCAAACAAGTATGAGACAGCATTCTTGAATTCCAGAAGGAAATAAAGTCGAGCAATGAACCACCCCACTGGGTCACCGAACCTGCGGCATATTATCCAGTAAATAAGAAATAATTTTTATTTTCTTTTTTTTTTCAATAAAAATATACACACAAATGTCTGACCAATTTGTCTCTTTTTTACTTGGCAAAGTTTACGTGGTAAAAGTTGTTAGTTGTGAAGAAAAAAAAATTTAAAAACAAGTACAATAAAAAAGAAAAAAAGAAAGATGAAAAACAAGTTTTTCACAAACTCGAAAATAATGAGCATCTTGATATTTTCTCAACCCTTAATGTGCTTTATTTTTTTATAATTCAAACAGATTTATTTTCAGCCGAAAGACTTGAATGAATTTATGAATGCTTTTTGCCTTTTAAAAAAATTAACGTGGAAAAATAAATAAAAACAAAAGTCTAGTAAAAAAAAGAGAAATAAAAATTCAAAAGTATTGTTTAATCATTGAACAAAGCACTGTTTAAATTTGTATATGATTTAATTAAAATTTTATACTATAAAAACTGGGAAAATAAAATTCATAAATAAAAAAAATTAATTCGATAAATACAATTACACACATTTGCTCCAAATAAATTTAAAATAAATAAATCATTTGATTATTTTTTATCTTTTGTATTTAATTAATTTATTTTACAATTCAAATATTAAATATAATAATTATATTTAAATAAATTTAAAATAAACTAAATACAAAAAAGGAAAATTCAATAAACCAAAATTTAATTATAATTAAATGATTGTTTGTATTTTATTTTTGTTCAAACCTAAATAACAAAGGGAAAATTTAAACAAAAAAAAAAAAAAACAATAACACTGTTTGTATACACTGGCACAATTCACGTGTATTTAATGAAAAATAGGTTTGTTAAATTCAATGCAAACGAATGGTAACGCGTTGTAGCAAAGACTGAGCTTCATCCCCCAGTGCATCGACCAACCAAGAGGTCACAATAAAATTTTACCCTCCCAAATGGATATAAAATTTCATCCCTTATAATAAACACAAGTCGGTAAGATAAATTTACAATGTTAAATAATATTAAATCATTTCATATATACCGACAAACCAAGCTTGCTGTTAAATGATCAACCCTTGTTTAAAAAAAGCTCGAGCTTTTCAACGATAACACGGTAAAGTCGGTGCTTTATCTGTCAAGAAGATATCCTTCTTACCAACAATAGAAAAAGCTCTGATTTTTACAGAAAAAAAATGCTAAAATAATTTTTAATTATCAAAAAAAAAAACAAACTTAAAAAGAAAATAAATTTTGGAAATTAAAAAATTGATTAATAAATTATTTTAAAATACATTTATATTTATGTAAAAAAGCTCTCGATGAAAATTTATATTGAATAAAAAATATGAAATAAATTTAAAAAATAACAATTTAAATTTTTGAATTTTTAAATAATTTTAACTTTTAGGTACAACCAGGAGCGATCATTAAAGAAGTTGGATATAATTTTACCAGGATAATGATACAAAGTAGACAAGGAGAATAGCCGAAAAATAAAATAAAATAAATAAATAAAAATGTTGTGTACAGAGATGGGTATGATGATCCTCGTTATACTGCAGTTGGAAGGATAATAGAGTCATTTCTCTGTAAAGTATCTACCACCCAACTACCCTCATTGTATACATCAACAATATCATGAAAATGCACACTCTAACCATTGTATTACTTTTCACATTAATTATTCTTTGTTCCATACGAAAATTTTACAGCTATTAAAATTTTTTTAACATGCAAAAAATTTACCATAATTTAAGTCACTGAATTTGCAAAATTAAAGTCATATAATCTTGTTTAAAAAAATTTTTTAATACAATATAGTATTTTAATATAATTAAAATACAATATTTTAATTATCTTTTTTTTTTATACTTTGTAGATTTAGTCAAACAATAAAAAGTAAAAAATATTATTCAAATATTTAACGAAAACTTGGATGAGAATTGTAGAAAGAGCAAATATTTACTTCAAATAATTTATTTTAATTAATAATTATACTAAAATATTTTATATTAATTAATAATAATGATGAAAAAACAAATAATAATTTTCTTTTTTATTATAAAAATTATAATAGTAATAATGATTTGTAAATTATTAATTATTAATTGAATTAAATGTATAAAAATAAAAAAAATCAAAATGAGTGAAACGGGGGAAATCCAATGTTTATTTTTAACACCACAATTAAATATCAGAAATCATTGATTTTGTAAGACATATATATATTTTAATGAATTTAAGAAAAAAAAAAAAAAAAAATTAAACCATCGGGGGAATGTTATTGAATAGAGGATCTAAATCCAAAAGCGGCAGAAACTATTCTAAGCACGTGTTAGTTTTTTTTTTTTTTATTTATTTTTATTTTTTTTTTCTTTATGAAAAAGAATTACCACCGATCGACATACTACGTGTTTCCCTTCCAAGTGTCTTAATCATCTTCTTCTTAGTTATTTTATTTAATTATTATTATTTTCTTTTTTTTTTTTAATCCAATAAAGTTATATTATCCAAGTCATGACTCACGACAATACATCATTTTATTTATTTTATATAAAAATAATATAAAAACTTGAAAATTATATATATATTTATAATTATTTATAAATTTTTATAAACAAAATATATTATTTTCTTTCAAATATAACGAACAAAAAAAATTGATTTAAAAAGTTTATAAATTATACCTTGAGATGTAATTTTAATATATATTTAAAATCCAATAAAAAAACTTTTTTCATTTTAAAAATAAATAATAAATGTAATATTTTAAAAAGAAAAGAAAAAAAATATAAAGAAGCTAACAATTACTCTTCAAATCAGACGAGTTATTATAATATAATTTTACTAAAGTAAAAAAAATAAGAAATGCAAGTTTAATTTCAATCAGACAGACTGAATAAGTATCTTGAAAGAAAAGAAAAAAGTAATAAGATTCAGTGAGCATTATCGTTTATGAAATTGTCTACGAAAAAAAGAAGAATAAAAAAATCTTTTTTTTTTATATATAAAAAGCATGAGAATGTGCAACAATTACAATTTATTTGAATAACCAAGTAAAGTGACAGGAAGAAATAAAATGATTCCTGTTGAGTGCATTATATCCAACATTGAATATAAAAGAAGAAAACAATGTTTTTGAGTGTTTGCAAAAGAACATTGTCAGTCTGATGGGTAAAGATAAAAATATATAAAGAAAATAAAAGAAAATAAAGAAACAAGTAGCAATTGAAAATAAAACTTACCCTTTGGCGAGTATTTGTTGCCTTCACCCAAGTAAAATGGTCCTTGTCGTACAACTATCTCGTGTACGATTATTGCAAAACTGTATACATCTCCTTTTTGAGTACCCTCCGGTGGTGGTCGTTCCATTCTTAACAATTCTGGTGATGTCCAAAGTTGTCCTGCAAGTTACAAAGAAAAATAAATATAAGAAATTATTTTTGCCAATTTAATACTATAATATTTATTCAACTGTTATTTTTTATTTGTTTTAAAAATTTAATAGCTTTATTTTTTTTATTTGTTTTTATTTTTTTTATACTTACTGTTACTTGAATTTTAATTTTTTATTTAAATAAAAAAAAAAATCATATACTAATAGAAATTCTTTTTAGCTTTTCTTTATATTTTTTTTTTATTTGTTCTTATTTTTGTGTGTCTTGTTTGAAGAAAAAAAAAATTTGCATGTATTATTTTTTCTTGAATGTAGAGGGTAAAAGAAAAAATAAAAGTTTAAAACAAATCAAATATATATGTTTGAAATATACATGCTGGATCAAATAAATTGAATTTTTTTGTGAAAAAAAAAAAAAAAATGTAAAAGTTTGTACTGGTACAATGTTGAATTTTTTTCAAATTGATTTCAAATTTTTTTATAATATACTGTTGTAAATAAATCAAAGGAATTTTATTTATTATGTTGGACTTTTTTTTCTTTTTTTTTATATATGAATATTCAAGTTTAATATTTTTATTTATTTATTTACTTACTTCTCCAATATGCATGACTATTTTTGTCGTCATCTGGATCACCTGGACATGGTTTACGAAGTTCATGAAGTCCAAAATCAGCAATTTTAAGAACAAATCTTGAATCAACAACGCAATTTGATGATTTTAAATTTCCATGACTTTTAACTTCAGATGCATGAAGATATGCCATTCCTCGTACAATATCATGTATCAAAGATCCTCGAAATACTCTATCTAATTTAATTTGTTCATTCTCCAAAATATCCTAAGAATAAAAAAAAAAGAAAAACAAATAATTATTTACAAGTTTTTTAAAAAATTCATCTGTTTATTTTTGTACTATTTTATTTTTGTCAATGAAGTTCACCTGGAGTGAACCTTTTGGGCAATACTCAGTTAGCAAACAGCAGTGTGGTGGTTCAACACAAGCACCAGAAAACCGAACCAAATGATCGTGCTGAAGATCCTTCATCTAGAAAATTTTTCAAATCAACCATTTCATATGAATAAATACATAACAATTTGTGAATAATATATTAGTGCATTCACTTTTGATCTATTCATTCTGACAAACTGACATTATGAATTACTAAGCTTATTTTTTTTTTTATAAATAATTATATTTACTCTTTTTAGCTCCAACAAAAGTGGCCGAGATATTTCAACTTTGTTCCTTGGAATTGGTTTTATAGCAACTTTAGAATTCTGAAAAGAAAAAAAAATAAATTTACCTCTAATGGTGTTTGACATAATTTAAATTGTAAAAATAATTATTTTTATTTTTCATCATGTCTTTTGTATATTTTAACAAATAATTAAATTTATTTAATTCCCTTACGACTAACGTTGTAAAAAAAAAAAAATGTTATTCGCCGGTTAATATCATTTTTTTTTTTTATTTAAAAAAGAAAATGATTAAAAGGTAAGAAAAAAATTTTCAAGATAAAAGTAGAAAGGGCAAGATGATGAGGATTTTAAATAGAAAAAATAAAAAATAAAAATGATAAGAAAATCAACTTTGACGTTGAGGAAATGATCTAGGTGTAGCATATTTATTTTTTTTTTTTTCTCTGCCTTAGGAGGTACAATCTCACCGTCACTTTATCCAATGCTCGTCTATATAACTCGACCTGTTATATCACGAAATACTATGAAAGCGTTTTGAATTCATATTGAAATGGAAAAAAAAAAAAAGAGACTGAATCAAGTAGAAGGAAGAAAAAAAATGATATTTGAATTATTAAAAAAAAAAAAAAAAGAAATGAATAAAATAATATTTACTTTGTAAAATCCAGTTGGAATGTAAACCATTCGATCAACTCCTCCAGCTAGACTCATGTTGTCATCTGAATAGACTGTCTGAAAAATATGAAAAAAATATTAGCAACAAATAATATACTTATTTTTTTAGTTAGCAAGTACAAAGTGGTTATTATATGATTATTAATTGAATCATGTGTTCTTTGATGTATAATTTAATAAAGATAAAAGGAACTAAATAAATTTTCTTTTTTAACTTTTTTTTTTGTTTTTATATTTTAATAATTAAATATAAATTTTTTTTTTTTGTTTTAAATTAATGTCAAGGGATATATTTACCAGTTGACTTCCACGGTGTTGTTTTCCAGTTAGTGAATACATTGAACCTCGTGGTTTTCCTGGTGCAACTACTATCACATCTTCCCAGTGAACTTTCCATGTCATCGAAGCAATTTCAGCTTCCAGCTTGTAGTGCCTTGAATAAATGAATAAATAATTATTTATAATCATTTTTTTTTTTCAAAAAAAAAGGAGATTTATAATCATTTATTTTTTTATTATTCAATCATGCTTATCAATTTATTTTATCTTAATAAGAAAAAAAAAAATTTAAAAACAAAAATATTATTTTTTTAACGCTATAATCCAGTAAGAAATTTCTGGATCACGTACATGACTATTTTTTAACTTTAATTTGACCTTTTTTTTTTGATATTTTACTTGAAAACAAAAAAAATAGAATTTTATGATATTTCTGATTTTAAATAAACATAATTATTTATAAAAATGTATAAAATTTAATTTTAAAATAAATAATTTATTTTTTTTATTATTTAAATATATATAACCAAGATTGTCGTTGCATTTATTTTTAAATTGGGTCAAATCCCATGAGTATTTTATACAGTAGAATTTTTTTTTTTATAACATTTTTATACGACATGAGATGTCAAGTTTTACGCTCAACAATACAAAAGTAGAAGCAGCATTTTATTTCATGAGATAAATGAATTAAATTTCAAAAATAATATCAAGTTTTTCATTGAAATATTTAAATTGTTTAAAAGAAAATTAAAATGATTAATCAATTTTATATGTAATGAGCTTTCAAGTCCAGTAAATTTGTGTGGTGTCTTGACTAGATTGATTGTCCAGTTCAAACAGCATCACCATGTTCAAGTAGATAGTCACGCATGTTTGTCAATTTTCTGTCACATTGTATGACCTTGATGGCAATATATAATACATTATCCAAGAAGACACAATGTTGATATATACATACTAAGTAGCCCAAAGCTCTTGATACAACTATCGTTGCACAAAACCAATAACTATCATCCTCGTAACTCTAAAGACATTATCTTTAATTTACTCGATACATATAAGTATCACTCAAGATTAATTACACAACACACTTATCCCTTTTCAATTTAAACTTACTTAAACTTTGATTTTAAATCCATAAATAACTTTTTTAATTTAAACAATTTAATCTTTTTTTTTTTAAGTTATTTAAAAGATAAACAAATTAATTTATCAAATTTTATTTGATGTATGTAAATTTTTTTTTCATTTATTATTTGATATACTTGAAATTTTTTTTATTAAAAAATACTCTATTATAAAATTCCATTTAAAATATTTGCGGTATAAAAATGTAATACATTTATATTTTTTTATATCAAAAAAATAAAATTTCAATATAAAAATGACTTGACTTTAATAAAATTAAATCAATATTAAAGTTGGATAATTATTTAAATTTTCAACATAAATTGGCAAACTAAAATATAAAAATAATACTTTTCATCGATGAATATCATATCTCTCAGTATAAAAATTTTAAAAAATGTAAAAAAATAAAACAATAAAATAAAAATAAACAATTGCTCAGCATTGTTGAATAAAAAATAAAAAAACAAAAAACTTTTGCCAATATTACAAACTTCAGTTGAATGACAAACACATAAAAAATAAAAAATAAAATAAATAAATTTTTTTACTATAAAAAAAACAGAATGAGTCAGAGAAATAAAAATATTTGTTTTCACACGTATATAAGCTTAGTTAAATTCAAAAAGTTTAGATGAAAAAAAAGGAGAGATATTTTTTGGCTAAAAATAATTGAACAATGTCATGATAAAAAAAAAAAAAAAAGCAGTAGTATATCTTGTTTATCGATATAAAAAGATTAAATTAGATGATATGATTAAATTGAAAAATAAAATTTACCTGTACATGATGATGGAAACAACAATAAGTCCAACGACAATGGAGCTCAGCACAATTGATAAAATCGCATAACCAGGTAATGCTGTCAATAATTAATAATAATCATTTTACAACCAGCATAATAATTAAATATATATGCATTTAATTATTTATCATTAATTAAATAATGATTAACTTACTATTGTCTGGACATAATGAACCATCGTAACCACACTTTGGAGTGTCCGGAGGCGGTTCCAATCTACCACCAGACCAGTGAATTCGTTTACCAGGTACATACTCAAGGGTTTTGTTAGCTCCATAATAATTTGCCACAATCTAAATAATTATTAATTAATTTATAATAATATAATAGTACAATTTTTTTACAGTCAAATTTAAATACCTCAAATTTTGATGTTTCCATGTCCATATCAAGAAGAGAATAGTCTGCAATTCGGTCACCATTTTCATCGATATTTACATCTCCAGTAATTCCTTAAAAAACAAAAAAAAAGATTGACAAGTTTTAAATATTTTATCTTGGATTATTCACATCAAGTTGAATGAAAAAAAAAAATCATATAGATTATTATTTTTATTTTAACCTAAATATTAAAATATTTTTTTAGTAAAAATAATGCATTTTTTTTTTCCTGATTTTTATTGTATTTGAAGGAAAAATATCGATGGGATTTATTAAACGTTTTGATGGATGATTGAGTATACGTTAAATTAAAGTAAAAAATGATAAATATATTATACTTGAGTTTATATATATGTTTAGAAAATATTTCACGTATAATAATACTATCCCTTCAATCAAAAACTTATACAACGAGTATATACACTGCACCAAATGAGAGTATATCCAAGCATCAAACGACAATCCTTGTTATGTATTTTGACCCCATACCAAACTAAAACACCCAAGGTGGTCTATGTCAATGATCCAACATTGACATGTAACACACCCTCACATGAATTCCCCAGTTGGGGTGATGATAAAAACAAGAGTGATGCGAACGAGTTTTGACTCTTAAGTAACAAAAAAAAAATACATATAATATCTATATCTTTAAAATAAATCAAAAAAAATATTATATACATAAATATATAATAAAAATATTTCAAACAACAAAAAGAAATAAAAATTATCTTAAAGACTTGTATTTATCAACGGTAATAAAAAATTGGGCTATTCATAGCCAGATTTAGTGACACCGCATGACTGTCTGTACTATAAGAGGCTGATCTTCTGCATTTATTTATTTAACAACAAACGTTTTGGTTGAAAATTCATATAGTGGATAATATTCAGAGGGTTTTGCTTTATTTATTAACAAATTTTCATAATTTTCTAGCTTTGCGTTTGTTGTTAAATAAATAAATAAAAAACTTTTCAAATAAAAAAAAAAGTTTATATATTTTAAATGACTATGAAAAATAAAGTTTTTTAATAAATATTAATATATAATTGTTATAAAAATATAGATAAAATAATATATTATTTATGTGTATATAAAAAAAAATTAATAAACAAAGATTACCTTTAAAACTTTTACCCCACATTCTCCTCGTTAAATTACCACCATCTAAATTAACTTCTCCTGGTTTATCTGGTAAACTTTCTTTCAATGCTAATGCATATAAAAAAACAGCATCATAAAATGCAGCAACAAATGTTGATAATGAACTATTACCAAATGTAAAATTATATCTACTTTGTGCTAATGATTTAACTTCACGTGAAAAATTTAAATATTCATCATTATCTGGTGTTCTTGCTGTGACAGTTAATAATGCTTGATATGCTTTTTTTGCTTTTTCATTTCTTTCATCAGTATCATTTTCCATTCTCCATGGTTCTTTTGAATTATTATCACTGAAACAATAAAATAAAAATATTATACAATTAGATAAAATTTCGCCAATAAATGAATTTTTAAATAAAAAATAATTCCAATTGTTTGGATAAAAAATAAAAAGACAAATAAATATATATATAATTTTTTCTAGACAAATAAATTCAAACACTGATATGTGTATTCATAAAAAAAAAAAAAAAATAATAATAAATAAATATACAAAACAATATGTATATGAAAAAAAATAAAAAAATAAAATTATCTCTTGAGGATTCACCACAGTGAAAATGCTTTGTGCTCGTCATTGTGTCTGGCACGTAAGCGAAAAGCTTTTATTGTCTCATGGAAGTGCAAATGGTAAAGTCGATATTTTACAAATACATATACAAAAAAAATATTCAGGTAAATAAAAAAAAAAAAAAAGTCTATAATAATATTAATAAGAAATATTTAAAGATAAAAATACAATTTTATATAGCAAAAAATTATTTACTGACTGAAATAACAATTGAGATTAAGATCATTGATTGACCTTATCAAAGTTTTTGTAAGACAATACTAATATATATAGCCCAATGAATTGAGGATTTATAAAAATATTATGATAATAAAATCAAGTGTTCATTTAGACATTGACGAAA
>MKYW01000057.1:365816-391854 GCA_015776835.1 Aphidius ervi
AAAAAAAAAAAAAAACATGCAATTCATAAATCAGAAGAATAATAAAGTTGAAATATAAAAAAAAAAATATATAAAAATTTTTATAATATACATGAAAAATGTTTGAAAATAAAAAAAAATTTTTTAAACAAATTTATTTATCTTTAACTCTTTATTTTTGAATGGTCAATGATAAATAGATTGCCAAATGAAAAAAAATTACCTCAAATGATTAATGATAAATTTATTAATACATTTAAAAAAATATTTAAATATAAAAAAAAAAAATAATAATAAAGTGTGGTGAAATTTAAGGGATGTGAGGAAAAAAATTTAAAAAAATTTTTAGAAAAAAAAAGGAGGCAAGTGTGTGTATGCCAATATAAAACCAAGGGGTAGTTTAATATACCAAATGAAAGTCCACTTTGTTGGCTTATGTTTGTATATTTAATAAACTCCTCACTCGTTGTTGTCGATAGATAAAATCTGAACGTTCATTCGTTGACTGTGTCGTTTGTTAAAAAGTAATGAGAATATTTTTTTTATCAGCCAACACACATACAACACGAGGATGATGAGTTTATAAGGATTTTTTTTTTTTCAAGATCAAATGAACACGTTGAGAAACCAGAAAAAATTCATAGAAAAAAATGAAAGGTGAAGAAAAATATAATGAACACACAGTGCATTGAAATTTTTAAATTAAAAATAAAAAAAAATATAAAGCAAAATGATAGAACCCCTTGAAATGTCAAATGTCTAAAACACACTTGCAATGTTCTCAACTATCAATAACGTTTTTTATTTTTAAATTTTTAAGGGATAAAAAAATTATTTCCCTTTTTAGACACTGTCAACTTGTTGACCTACTGGACGATATTAATTCTCGTTTCATCAATCTTTTAAGAAGGATTATCTGCTATCAATTTCCTTTTAAAAATTTATCATTCAAATGTGAAATAAAAATAATATTAAAATATACATTCAATAGATATTTTTTATTTTTATTACTAATTTTTTTAAATTAAATAATTTCTTTAAAAGAACGTAAAAAAAAAAATTAAATTAAAATCATTCACAAACGGAAAATTAATTTGAATTCTACTTGGTTGAATTTACTTTTTCAATATTAGATTTTTGAAAGGGAATTTTTAGATTAAACGCTTGAAAAATCAAAAGAAATTAAATTAATTTTATTGCTAAATAATATAATGAAAATTAAAAAGTCAATATATAAAGAGAAATTAGATGATTTTATTTATAAAATTAAAAAACAAATCTACTGTAGTTGGGAATTAAGAAAAAATAAATTTAATCATCCAAATGTTTCAAGTCTGGGACTTACCCCAAACGCGGGACTCATTAATAACCTCGTCAGCTACGAAAAATAAAATATCAAGTGAGAAATTCTCATAGCTCTTGTTTTATTTATTTAATTTTTAAATTAAAAAACAAAATTTGTTGAATAAATAATATTTTTAATTTTCGTTTATTTTATTTTCAAGTTTTTTGATTAATTAATTTGCAAATTATGAAATATAATTTAAATTATATATTAAAAATAATAATATTTAAAAAAATATTTATCAAATTAAATTCACAACAAGATTATATCAAGATTGTTCAATTAAATCTGACATCAAAAGAAGATTCTCATCATTCTCTCATGTAGAATATTCAATATCAAAATAAACTGATATTGAATATTCACACGCGATACATAATTAAGCGGTTTATGTTTATTAATTATTATGTAATTTAAAACCGACACGTGATAAATTAAAAACTATAAATTAATAATTTTTAAATAAATAATGTCATGATTAAATATTGTTTCAAAATATTTACAGTTAAATTTCTTCTAAATAATTCAAGTTGAATAAAATAATTTAAAGATTTTAATTTAAATTAAATAAGTCAAGCTTCTGTGCTTAATTATAAATTTTTTTCTCAATAAAAAAATGTTGCAGTAAACTTTTGAATTTAACAACAATTATTGTTATTGTTTAAAGTATTCCAAGTCAAATTTTCAAGTCATTTAAATGCTGCGTTCATTTATAAAAACCATTTGACTTGAATCTCAGTTTTAATTTTATATTATTGATCGAACAAAGTGCATACATATCAGATTTGATAATAAAAAATTAATAAGTCTATATTTGAAATTTTTAAATAGTAAAAAAAATCTGATAAATCAATAGCACGATAAAATAATCATAATATATTTCTTCCAAAAATATATAACAATGAAATTCAGTCAAAAAGTAAAGAAAAAAAAAAAAGGATTTGTATTTTTGGTATCAACTCTGTTACCATGCAAAAAATAAAATTCAAAATGACTTTATTTTTTTACATTTTTCTTTCATCGATGATATCGTAGTTGATTGATGATAATAAAAATTGTGTAAAATTAGATTTTTGAAGTGTGCTTCACATATACAAAAATGACGAAAGCCAAGAACTCTCTCAATCAAGATATAAAAATATATTTTTATCTATTGTTAAAAAAAAAAAAAAATAAATAAATATATTTAACCAACTTACTCTTGACATTTCAATGATAAAAATAATAATTTTTTTTTGTTTTAATTATACAATAAATAATTATTAATTGGGAAAATAAAAAAATGTCAACGAAAAAGATAAAAAATAAAAAAACACAAATGATGAAGAAAAAAATATAAACTTACTCCTTGCTGAATTAGCAACAAATGTTAGTAGATTTCTATAGTCATTTGGTGTATTTGTTTCTTGATTAAAACTCTTGTGTACTGATGTCTTGTTAAGAGCCGAAAAAACAGCACTCAATGTAAAATGACAATTACTCATTCCTTTACTTGATTCCATTGGATGATTGTGATAAATAAGTGCAGCTGTTGTCCAACCAAAACCTTGTAATATATGACGTAGTGCTTCACCAACAAGACGATGTGAACCCATCATTCTTGTTAATGTTGGAAAATTTTCACCTTTATGTCGAAATGCATCAGCTTGTGCACCAGTTGTTAATACTGGTATTCCCCAAACACCAGCATATCTTGCAACTGGTGCTATTGCATAATCACATACAGGACCAAAAAATGCATCTATATATGCATTTATTTTTACCATTAATTATATTTTTAATTATACAAATTACAAGTGCAATTTAATACCAATATTATTAATAAAATTTTAAACAAATAAATTGTAAAGAAATTAAAAAAAAAAAACTCGCTTGCTTTTTTTTTTTTTTTGTTAATTTTTCTGGTCAATCAATAAATTTAATAATAAAAAAAGTAAAAATTAAATTGTTTCATATTAAATTTACTGTCAATAAAAAATTTTTAAGTTATATAAAATAAATAAAAATTGAATTTTTATTTTATCAATTTAGAAGAAATATTTTTTTACAGTATAAAGATTTTTTTATTTTTTTATATACTCAAAGGGATTAACCTAGTTTTTTTCTTCAAAAATAAAGGATCTATTTAAAATTACTATAACTTGTATATTATAATTCAGAGTAAAATAAAAAAAAGGGATATATTTAAATGACTGTTTTTTTTTATTCTTTAGAGCTCATTTTTATTTTTTTTCTATTATTTTATAAACAAATAAATTGTAGATAATAAAAGTTTTATATGAACTTGAGGAGAATTGTAATAAATACTTGTTTTAATATTTAAATAGTTTACTTGATGATTAGAACACGACTGAGTTGTATAGTCAAATGCAGGATCAAAGTTATGCCTTTGACAATATTCAAAGAACAAGAACACAAACGACCAATTACTTTAACCCAAAAACTCAAATGAAACTTGCAAATTGCGAAGCTAACATGATGCTTGCAATCAGCTAAAAAAAATTAATCAATATTACTTTGAAAGACAATATGTAATATGATGATTTGCCTTATCAAATTATATTTTAATAAACTATAATTTTTCCTAATTTTAAAACTCTTTGATCTACAAAGTTAAAAAATTACAAAGCAAAATCTATTTTCCTTTTTCATGCAAATATTTCAAACAGAATTGTTAAACGTCTTTCAAATCACTCCACTTATTTTCACTTTCTAAACTATTATTCTCATCTTTTTAAATTTTTTTTATATAAAAAAAAAAAAAACACATAATAAAAACTTTAAATATAAACTACATTATTTTGATAATTTAATATTTTTTTCATTATTCAATATTCAAAAACTTTTTCAAATGTAGTACTAAAATTTACGATTTTCAAAGTCAAAAACTTTTGACGTAAATAAAAAATTAAATGACAAGTACATATTTTTAAAAATAGTTAAACAATAAAAATTGAAATGTATAGCAAAAAAATAATAATGAATGTATAAGACAAACTATGAAAGGCCTATTATCACAATTTAATTGCAAATTTTATTATTTTTATCCAACACAGATGTTACTGATCATACACGTGGCCGATTAAAATCCGGGTCAACATTTCTTCTTGCAGAATAATATCAGTTAACTAACCAACTCAATAAAATTAATATTCACATAGTTTGTTACATTTTAAATTAAAAAATAATTTCTATAAAATTTAATTTATATAAATTATAAATAAATATATAAAGTTGACCAGCTTAATCAACTTTATATATTTAAATAATTTATTTGATATTTATTATTTAAATTAAAAATAATAACATCAAGTTAAAAATAATAAAAACACGCATTGATAAAATTAGTACATATGCTTGTTTGAATATAAATAAAATTTGAAAAAGCTTGATCGGATTATAAAAGATATAATGATGTAGAATTCAAATGAAAATTTTCGAATGACTTTGTATATTATGCATGCTGAAATAAATATTCTATTATCCTCGTCAAATATTTTTCTCTATTCATAATTCAACTTGAATATAACGTGGGATGCTGAGTCTTGTTAACAATTGAAAAGCAGATATCAAATATTATTATTTTGAATATTTTAACAATGAATATAAATTTGATACAATTATTATTTCAATTTAACACTTAATTTAATTTTTTAAATTATTTTTGTTTGCTTTTATGAGGCATTAGAATTTCTAGGCAATGTTTAATTAATATCTCATGTTAATGATTAATTAACTACTGTTAATTTCAACGGCGTTCATTCGGTGTTCAGATGGCCGAGTGGTTAAGGCGTTGGACTGCTAATCCAATGGGGTCTCCCCGCGTGAGTTCAAATCTCACTCTGAACGAACTTATCAACAATTTTTTTTATATAAATAATTATACAATGATTAATAATCATTTGAAAATTTATATTTAATTTTTTTTTTAATATTTAAAACACGGATTATTAAGTAATGAATATTTTAATCATAATAAAATTATTAATCGATAAAAAAAATGTGATTGAAGATTTGAAAAAAAAATATAATAAAAGATGAAAAATATGCAGTTGAGTTTTTATACTCTCTGTTATTGCTTTTCGATATCATTCTAGTTTTTTTTTTTTTTATCAATTTTTTTTGTGGCTGATGGCAAATGACATTCATTGGTGGAATGAACGACCATCACTGACAATTTTATTTTTTTATTTTTTTACAAACAAACCGCTACTTGGTTTTTCTTTTATAAAATATACTGTTATAATCAATGAGGAAATATTTTAACCCTTTGATTGTCCTTGTAAAAAAAAGTTAAGTTTAAGTTTTTTAAATTTTATTGTTGTTGTTAATAATAATAATAATATAAATATTTTTTTTTTTGATTTTTGAAAAGAAAATTTACCTAGGGCTAAATGTAAGTTGAAAAAAAAATATAATAAAATTATTAAATTTATTGAAGTGACGAATTTTTATATGCATGGTTCGATTCTATAAAAAGCACTTTATATTTTACTCAAGATTTACTGTAAATCACAAAAAAAAAAAGAAAGATTTGTGTTGAAAAAAAGAAAAAAAAAAATTCTTTTAAATTTACTGTAAATTTTTTTTTTTATTATGAATAATTGATTTTTATTAAATAAAATAAGTAAATAAATTAACAAAATCGATATGTATTGAGAAAAATAAAAAAGAATATTTATAAATATAAAAATATCAAGTTTGAATAATGTAAGATTTTTTTTTTTTATTTTTTATTGACCAAAGACTTTAAGTTAATCCATAAAGTTTTCTTATCAAGATAAAAACACATAAGTTTGTTCTTTTAACAACCCTCAAATATTTTTGTTTAAATCCCTCGGAGAATTGCAGAAAGTGTGGGTAAAAAAGCTCATCGAATAAAAATATATATTGTACAAGAAAAAAAAAGAAAAAAAAATAAATAAAAAATTTTTTTCTATACATCAAATCATTGTGTATATAAAATACGATTTATATTTATTCGACTTGTATTTATATCGATAAATTTAAGTATATATTAAACACCAGTTAATTATGATTAATTTAGAAAAATAATTATTAAATTATGAGCGAATGACTTGACGTATTTTTACAAAGTTTGTGTTCAAAATTAAATGAAAAAAAAAATATATTAAAATACTAAGACGACTGTTTTAATTGAGCCAAAGCGAACAGTGATCCCAACGAGTTTAATTAAACAGAATTAAAATGCTACTCGAAATGAAGTAATTTAAAATGTCTCTGAGGATAACAAAAAAAAATATATATATATATTTTAATAAATAAATAAATAACAATTGAAAATAAAAAAAAATAAATAAATATTGCCAAGTCGCGACAAACTTTGGTTTTTATTTTTATTTATATATATATTCTTATGGTAAATTTTGCAGCTGCTGATGACGTGTTAAAGAACAATTATTTTATTTCTTATATGTATTACAAAAGTGCCGCAATTTTAGCTGTATAAAATTCACATGCGAACTAATTGACAACGTCTCAACAATAAATTTAAAAAACAAAACAATCTATTAATTTTTTAAATTAATATTATTTTTTATTTTTGTTATCAATCATCAGTGTGCGTATTTACCGTGTGAATTTTATGATAAAGATAAAAAAATTTTAAATATAAATAAACCATTGAGATAATAAAAAAAAAATATTATTTATTTTCTCGTGAATATTTTATGTAATTTAACATTTAAAATTTGAGTGAATATAAATTTTTTTTTAAATAAAATTAATGCGTATAACACCTGCTCATGTGATTGGCTATACAGAAAATAAAAAAAAAGAGAAAAAAAAAGTAGAAAAGATGGAAAATATGAACTGAGTAAATCCAAGAGAAAAATAAAAAAATAAAAAAATCATTTTTCTAAAATCCTATGGCTTTGTTGAAATATATTCCTCAAAAATTTCCAAGTCGATATATTCTATAGTGCCTGTATACAACTAAACCATTTTACTTGAATTTTTTTTTGTATAAATTTCTATTGTAATGACAATTTTTCAAGTTAATAATTCAATTTGAAAAAAAATTAATATATCGCTATCTAAAAAAACAAGGATGACTGATAAATTTGAAACTAATTAACGCTGAATCGTGTGAATATTTATTTATAATTTTAATATCTCCCAAAGGTTTGAAAAGTGTGAATTCATAGATAAAACCATTTGTACAAAATCTCACTTGAGAATTACACCAAGCACTTTGTCCCAAAGGAAAGCTTGAACATTTAAACTTTATCATCCGAGTCAAAATACCCAAAGTCATTTCAAATACTGTGAGAATGTTTTTTTTTTTTCATTAAAACGTGAAGACTGGTTAAATAAAAAAAAGTATAAATATCTGTCAGACACATCCATCATGAAAAAAAAAAAAAAATCAACTTAATAGTCCGGAAAATTTTATAAAAACTGACGACGAATTGATTAGTTGATAGCAGCTTTTCATAACTCAACAATTTTTATTATCGTTCTCTTGATGAATATTCAATATATTTTTTTTTCAATTTTACAATTCTCATATTAAAATAATTCAACTCGTTAATCTTTCAAGTATATATTAAACTGTCAAACGAAAAATTAAAATTTCATGCACAAAAAATTCCGACTATTATTGCCTCAATATAAAAATCAAAAACTTTTATTTTAAATAAATTAAAAAAAAAAAGTTATATATATGTAAACAAGCGAGTTTTTTAAACTAACAAACTCTCTTCATTTCAACGAGATTTATCGAGCATTCAACATTGCCAAGCTATTTTCCAAAAGCATATGCAAATTTGTTAAATAAAATTTTATAAAAAATTCACGTAAATTTTAAATTCAACAAGTAATACCATTATCTACCTTGAATAAATTTATTATCAAAAAAAAAGAATAATAATAATCATTCAAAAAAATTTTATTCATTTTTGTATTATTTTTTTTGCTCTTTCCTTGTCAAGACGATGAATTATTTGCTCGATTAATCCGAGAACAGAAGAAAGTAGAAAATAAAGGGCTTGACTTGTGATGTTGAATCAAGAAAAACAATACTTGATAAATACACACAAATAAAATAAATTAATTGTTTTTTTAATTTAAAAAATATCTGATATTCTTCTTCAGAATGTTTATTTTTGTTTTTTTTTTTGAAAGATTGACCATGATTTGTGTTAAAAAAATTAAAAGAAAATTTAATTGTGATTTAAAATTAAAGAAAAATGAAATTAATATTTATTAAAAATATATATTAAAAAAACGACCTGCAGTACGATTAATGTAGAAATCAAATGCAGCAAGTGATCCATGTGTACTGGAACATTTTGAATCACGATGACTGACATTTATTGTCCATCCTGGAAGTGGACCCTTGGCTGAACTTACAGCTTTAACAGCAAGTGTTACAGCTGGTAGAATACGTGGTAAACTTTGCTCATGATTTGAATCAGCTGGTGCAATAACAGCCAATTTAACAATACCAGGTTTTCTAATATTTATTAATTTTTTATAATTATTACCACTATTTATATTTGTCATTGATTCACGATAATTTTGAATAATAATTGCACCACAAATATGAGCACGCAATAATAATACAAACAATGAAATTAACAAATTTTTTCGTAACGTCCATTTCCAAATTATTGTCTTAATTTCAATCATTTTTTTTTGTTTGTATTTTTTGTATTTTTCTAATTTTTATTATTAATATTTATTAATAATTTTTTTAAATTTCTAATCAACACTTTATCACTTATGTATTTTAACATCATTTTGTTTATTTATTTATTTGTTGTCTATTTAAATAATGTTTTATTTATTTTTCTTTTTTTTTTGTAGAATATATTTAATCATTTTAAAAATTTCTAAACATTTTTTTTTTTTTTTTTTACTATTTTCCAGTCAATTGATTCAACAAAAATTTTTGTTTTATTATTATTTTACTTGACTTTTTTTATTCTGTACAAAGAAACAGAAAAATAATAATAATAATAAATTAAAATTCATGAAATCTTTTGAAATATAAAAAAAAAATAAAAAAATAAAAAAAAATATTTGAGACAGTGAAGAGTGAAAAATCAAGTAGAAAGGTATGTATGGAAAAAAAAAAAAAAGGGAAAGGAAAATTTGTGTCCCTTGAGATCATTAAATATAATATTTGTGCAAAAATCTTGTCGAACCTTTTTGAGATTGCAAATATGTGTCGATGAAATAAATAAAAATTGAATTTAATCAATTTTCAAAATATGGAAATGATGTTTTATATATAATTATGAAATGATTAGACAAGCCATTGATTCTGGGGTCTAGAATCGTGATGTACTGTACCGCAAATTACCAAACACAGCCACCAAACAGTTATACATATTAAAGCCACAATTCAATATACACGCACACACATATTTGAATATTCTAAACCGTAATTTACGTACAAATTCACAGCTTTTTCATTAATTTATTAACGCATGATTTCCTACACCTACTAAATTGTTTACAAAATAAAATATAAATAAATTTTAAAAATAAAATATAATAATAAAACAAGTTTTTAAAATACACATATAAAAGGTCGTATATTATAGCTGAATAAACATGAAAATCCAAAGATATTGTACAAAGAAAAATGAAAAATAAAAAAATATCGAAAGAAAAAAAATGTCTAGCTTTTTTTAAAAAAAAAAAAAACAACTAAAGTGGTTGCATTTTTAATCAGTGAAACGAATAAATTAATTAAACAAAATATTAATAATAAAATAAAATTTGTTTTTATATTTTTTAATTAACAATTAATATCAGTTAGAATTTTAGAAAAATATATTTTTCAAGTATTTAATTAATTTCTTATTTTATTTTTAAAAAATAATTTTGTATATTTAAAAAACTTTGAAGTATTTGTGGTTTATATAGAAAATATTTAAAAACCACATTGGCAGTTTAAAAAACGTCCCTGGGGAAGAAAGACTCAAGAAATCGTGAAGATAATAAAATATATATAATAAAAAGGTTGAAAAAAAAAAAAATGAATGAATTTTCGTGCTTTTATTTGTCGACAAATTATAGAAGAACGTGATGTCTTTTCTATTCGATTTTTAAATATACGAATAAGTGACTTCAATCTTGTTTGACAAGAAAAAAAAAAATTCACATAAATAATATGAAAAAAAAAGTATATATCTAATATGAATTTAGCACGAGAATAAAAGTGATAGACGAGTGATGGTGACGGGACGCAAAGTAATGCGGTTCCAATTTATAAGTACATGTCGTGGGATATTCTGTTTAGATCGATTGTCTTCTTGATATAAAGACAATTTAAATTCCAATGGAAAAAAAAATATATATATCTCGAATCAAATTACATATATTAAATTCCAAATTAAAGAAAAAAACAAATGACAGTAATTTAGTTTGATTTGAAATCATTCCAATTGATCTAACACTAAAGTGTAAATATTTTTTTATTTTTATAGACAGTAATAACAGTTTAATCATCAAAATACCTTGCTGTATATAAAATTGTATAAAATATATAAGTCTCAAACGAGTATCTGTATATGATTGAGCTTTATCTTTGAAAGCTCATTTGTTGATGTTACGATGTATCATAAAAAGTGAATTTAATACTTCACAATATCACACAAAGTTTATTTGAAAAATAAAAAAAATGTGTGACATACCTGAATGACATGAATTTGATGGATAAATTTTTATTATTTATAATTTTTTTAATAATAATTAATGTGAGTTTAATTATAAATATTCAAAATTATATTTATTTTAAATTGTTTAAATATTTTATGGCACGAAATGTTATTTATTGATAAATATAATATGGATAATTGATTGAATAAATTGAATATAGGTTGATTCATCAGATAGTGAATCCTCTCTCACAAGCCACAAGTAAATTCCGTTAAATATACTAAATGTTTAATGGTGTATTACTGTACAGTATGCAAATGGAATCACGATTAAATTCTACAAATACTTAAATAAATATATATATCTATATTATCTTTATAAACAATCACTAATTCTCACGGTACAAATTATTATTATTATACAATAATATCAAAGATTTATTTATTTTAAATATTTATTTGTAAATCAGTTGATAATTTATATGTATTTTTCATACCGACAAGTGGAACAAGTGAAACAAGTCCACGTGTAGCCAGACATCATAATTTTCAATATGCAAATTAATATTAATTATATTCTGTTATTCTGTTGACTAAATACACGTAAATTATTTATTCAAAATTTAATTTTAATTTGTTTTCTTTATAATTTAGGATTTTTTTTTATTTATTTTTTAAATATTTTAAGAGTAGTTTTGTGTTTCTAATTTTGTGATAAAATATTTCACAAAATTATGCTCATCTGTCATTGAATTTTTCATGACAAACTAGTTTTGAATAAAATTTATTAAAAATGAAAAAAAATATATTTATAATCATAAAATTAAATAGAAAAAAAAATTAATATAATTTATATTAAATTAATTTACACTGATATCATAAATTCACTATTAATTCACTTGAAATTTTATTTTGAAAATCACATATTTAGAATTAGAATTAGAATTAGAATTTTTTATTAAATAACCCAGCTGGCAAAGCCAAATGATAGGGCCTTTCATGAAACATCATTTACATTTCTTACATATTTTTTCTTTTTAGTGTTAATAAAGTACAAAATAATAATTAATAATAAATAATAATTGAAAATATGATAATATCTAAATTAATACAAAATTATTTGAAGATTGTTCATGTCCTACTCTCAGTGTAAATTCCATTAATATTATTTAAGTTTCATTACACTTGCCAATTTAATGTGTCTAGATATGCCAAAACAGTTAATATCATCATGTGCTAAATTTACCCATTTATTTACTGATAGCATTAAAATATTCGAAACTTTTTTATTATTGAACCTTGATGCATTAACAAGAGGATAGAAAGGCAGTTGCTTTTTATCCCTTGTGTTAACATAAGGTATGTTTATCATCATTTTTTGGAGCAATGCTGGACAGTAAATAAATGAATTAATTAAATTTAAACAAAAAGTGGCCAAAATCAAGTCCCTTCTACTTTTTAAATCCATGTAACCAGTTGATTCACATAATGTCTCATTGTCGTACCCATTTTCTAGCCAAATATTATTTTTACACCAATATAACTGTCTTAAAAATCTCCTCTGAACTCTCTCAATCTTTTTGCATAAATACATTGGTTCAGGTGACCATATAGGTACACCATATTCAAGTTTAGTTAACACTAACGTTTTATACAGTAATTCTAATGTTGCACAGCCAACAAAATTCTTATTAATTCTTACAACCATACCCAATATTCTTAAAGCTGAAGAGGTCATGCTACTTATATGCGGAATGAAAGTTAACTTTGTGTCAAATACTACACCCAGATCCTTCTTTATTATTGACCTATTTAGCACTACTCCATTTAATATATAATGCCAATTGACTACCTTTCTACACCTGCTAAATGTCATCACCTCACATTTTTTTTCATTTAACTTTAATCCCCATTTTTTACATATATAAGCAAATTTGTCTAAATTATCTTGCAATGACAACACATCATCTAACGATTTTACTCGTGAATACATTTTTGTATCATCAGCAAAGAATAGAGTGTTACAATGAACATATTTTGTAATTCTATTTATAAAAATTAAATATAAAAGAGGCCCAAGGTTTGACCCCTGAGGGACCCCTGATGATGGAAAAAATGACCTTGATTTAACATCACTTACTGAGACAAATGTTTCTCTATCCTTCAAGTACGAGGCAATAATATAAATTAGATTAACAGGAACATTAATCTCTTCCAGAGCGACCAACAGACCAACAAATGGAACTTTATCAAACGCTTTAGCAAAATCAGTGTAGATAACATCTACCTGAAATCCATCTACAAAAGACTCATTTATATATTCTGTTAAGACTGCCAGATTTGTAACTGTTGATCGCTTTGGAAGAAAGCCATGCTGCTGGTCAATCACAAAAGGCTCAAAATAGCTCATGATTATTTTATACAATGATTTTTCAAATACCTTAGAAAATACTGATAGCACTGTTATTGGTCTATAATTAATAATATTATCCCTTCTACCAGAGCCTTTATAAATTGGCTTTACTTTCGCTTCTTTCCAAATAGTTGGAAATTTTAATTTCTTAAATATTAAACTAAAAATTATTGCCAGTGGATAAGAAATCTCGTTTTTACAAAATTTAACCAGTGCAGCTGGTATACCATCTGAACCCGATGACACTCTTGTTTTATTTAATTTTTTTTCTATTTAGATTTTAGTATATCTAATTTATTTTCGCGCACTTTTTTATTTTTAATACTGTATTACACTAGTGGACCACAAGCACTTTTAACGTCTGTAGTATCGCGACTTCTACACCATCTGAATGCAAGTTATATACATCTGATCATCAACAACAAAATTCTCTCGTGTATCACACAAGAGAGGGAGAAAAAAATACGCGCACGCGCTTACACCCTTTATCATAATTTTCTTTGTTTTACCCGTATAATTATCACTTATTATTTTTACCTTTTTTCTATTTTTTTTTTCTAGCGATAAATAGCATAATAATTGAGTAGTTTACAATATTAATAATTCATAGTCACGTTTAGAAATTCGCAATTTATTTATTTTTTATTCATTGATTTTAAATTAAAATTACAGTGTGTCTATAAAAATAATAAATCTAATAATTATATAATTTTTTTTATAAACTAATTAATTACAATTATTAGAATTTTTAATTTTAATTTAATTTGTCATTTTAATTATTTATAAAATCACTAGAAAATTGTGTCAATTGTTTTTTTCAATTTTAACAATTAAATAATGATTTAATTATGCTGGAGTTAATTTTTATTATAAATTTTTAATTATGCATTTTTAAATGTTAATAAAAATGATATTTTTAATATTTATTTAATACTATATGGGATGTAATGTAATACGGAACTCAAATAAGCTTAATATATAGCGACAGTATAATTAATTTTAGTATAGGAAATAACTGATGTTTGATGATAGTTATTAATTACAACAGCATAATTATAATTGCTCATGGAATACTGTAACTTTATATTTTATAAATAAATAAATGTATTATTTTAAATAATCAATTATTTAAAAAATTAATATTATTTTTTAAACGATTATATTATCGGGAAAAAATTTCATTAAAAAAAATAGTTAAATGTTTATACAAGCTTGACAAATGTCCCCAAGTTAAATTGACTGTATAAAAATAAAAATTATACACTTGATAACATTCATAAATTAATTAATTAATTTATCAAAATATCTATTTTGTTTTTGTAATAATATTGGAGACAAAATTCTTGACAAAAGTATATATAAAAAAAAAACAACAAAAACTTTGGTTAACATTATTAAATGAGTTGCTAATTTGTGTAATTACTATAATGCCTTAGAAACTACACGAGTTTGTTTATCGAAGTTGTTGAAAAGGTCATGTTAGCACAATTTATATTGAAGAGATTCCATGAAATGTTTAACAAATTATTGTTTGACTAACTTTAAAAATTTATAAGTAAAAAGATAATGAATTTATAAATATTTAAAATAATCATTTGGAATAATTTGTATATAAATATTTATTGAGAAAATGGAACTTGTTATTGTGAAGAAAAAAATTGTGTTACTGTACAAAAGTTTAGATTCACAGTGAGTATATGTCATATATTGCATTTAAAAAAAATTTTTGAGATATTATTTGTGACATGGAGAATTCAAAATAACCACTGTCTCATCTATATGGAGATTTTGTACGTGATAATAGTGCATTCAAACTATATCCTTGAATTAAAATTTTCATATCACACCAATATAAAAACGTGATACAAAATTTTAAACAATTTTTCTTTCGATATTTTTTTTGTTAATGAATTTTTTCGGTTTTTATATTGAATTTTTTGTTTGCAATATACTTGCAGGTGTGTGGAGAAAATATATAAGTTTGTATTGATAAAAATATAAAATGTATAAAGAAAAATAAATAAATAAAAAAAATATGTTTTAACTTCTAGGCAATTAAATAAATTCAAAAACAAGTTAACTGCTAATTAAAGAAATTAAATCGCTGTACTTGGGAACGTCGACATTTTTTTTACTAAACTTTTTGTGTTTTAGATTAAAAATAATAAAAAAAAAANGAAGAAGTCAATTTCGTTTTTAATTTTAAATAAAACAAGAGATTTATATTTCCTTTTTTAAATCAATCTTTGTGTAGTTTTTTTTTCAATTAATATTCCATTAATTATTTTAAAAAATAGCATAGAATTAAAAAAATGTAATTCAAGTTTATGATGAGATTCTGAATAATAGCTTCTTTTTTTTTTTAACGAGCATTAATCTTATTTTTATTTTATTGATAAACATGTTATTTATTGTTAAAAAGATAAAAATCCTTGATAACGATTAACGTTTTCAAATGCACGAATATATTTTTGTGTGAAATTTGTAATCTATACTCGAGTTTTAAATGTTATAAATAAAAATTTATAGCATTTAACAAATATGATTTTATCAAATTTTTTTATACAAGTCATGTATAAAGTTTTAAATAATTTGATAAAATCAATGATGATAATGATTAACGAAACACCATTTGTACTGAATTATTACTCAATAAAATAAAATATACGATTTGCATAAAAATATATAAATGAAATAGAAAATAACGTAAAGAATATTTTTTAAAAAAATCATTTTCGTTTAGATATTATTAATAATAATTTATCATCGTAAAATATATTTCATGCAATAATGATAAATTAATATTAGCATGTTTGTATTAATTTCGCTCGTCAATTGATTCACGTTTACTCTCGAATTATATTTCAATTTAACTCCAAATATTTCGACAATAATTTAAACAAATTTATTTATCATCTAAAAATTAAGACGTAAATAAAAAAAACCACGTAGAATTTTAAGCTCACGCAAAAAAGCAAAATAAAAAAAAAACCTTAAAAATATGTAAATGTTAAATTTACATAGTAAAATTTTTATACGCAAAAATGTCAATTTATGTTACATTTTTTTTTTTTATATATCCAATCAATATTCCATGAAGAACAACAACACACGAAAAAATGTAAAAATAATATTTTAAAAAATGTTATTATAAAAATAAACATAAAAAAATTTCAAGTGACTAAAATGATAAAAAAAAAAACCTGAATTAAATATAAAATAAATTGATTATTTTTTCAATTTTAAATATATGATAACAAGATTAAAATTTTAATGTCTTGTATTACACCCAACTATTAATTGTCTCTGATAAAATCCATTTAACTGACAAAGATAAAAAAGTACATCTAAAAATGACAAAATAAAAATAAAAATAAAAAAGAAATTATCAATCAAATACTGATGAATTAGTTCGTTATGTTCAGTCGTATTTTGATGAACGAGGTAAAGAATTTTCATTGGAAATAGAAATAACCATGTACAAAAAGTAGATAAATATTTTAACAAGAAAAACTTGTTAATTGAACGAAAAATAAATATCAATTGATTCGTCAATTTTTTTGTATTTTAAACGATTGATAAAATTTACAAATTTAATTTACAAAATAGATGATTAATCATCAAGTAAATTAAATAATTACTCTTCACTTTTAATTGACACATCACGATGACATTTTTAATTTTTATATTATTTAAAAATAATATATTAATTCAACCGGAAGTTTATTCATTTTGATAAATAAACCATTTTTTTGTCATTAATGTTGATCAAAGATAGCAATGACACACGACGTGACATATTTTTTTCTTTTTTTTTGTTTAATCAGATATATATATAAATTTTATTTGTTATCTCATCAAATTCCACGACAATAATAGAACGCGATTGTAATTTTTATTTGTCATATAAATATAATCTAAATATGTATTTATTAATTAAATTTATTGACTTACCCCCATAATAATTTCCAATACTCGTACGTAAACTTTCTGGATACTCTTCCAATGTCAATGCTTCAACATCAAAATTTCCAAAGCTTATATTTTCATGATTTTTAATTGCTTGTGCCATTGATTTCATCATCAATTGACAAGTATGTCTACCAGCAAAATTTGGTTGTCCATTTGGTGCATAAATTAAATGTACTTTTTTCCATTGATATCTAAAAAAAAAATAAAAAGAATTATAATATTAATTCAATTTAAAAATAAAATATAATTAAGATGAAAATAAATTACATACTCATCCATGATTGAGAGAAAAAAACTACTGATATCTCGAAATGATAAACTTCCAATTCTCGTTGTCATAAAATATTCATCAGAACATTCAGTTTTTTTTTCAGTAAAATCATAGGTAAAACCACCAGTTGTAATTAATGGAGCTCCTAAAAACTTGACAACTCTGCCGACGTTTGCTAAATTAAAAGAAAAGTAATTAATCCTTTTTTTACTCTTTTTAAATACTTTTTTTTACATTGTTTTTTTATCTCACTTGAGAAAAACTTTGTAAATTAATTATATATATTTTTTTTTTCAACTTACCAACACAATATTCACATGCTGGTCCAAGAAATAAATGTACACAATCAGCATAACTATCAATTGCAGCAATTTGTGCATATGTTGCATCACAATGATCATCTTTTGGTAAAAATTTAATTTCCAACCAATTTGGAAGTAATTTTTGTGCTCTTACTTTAGTTAGTGCTAACTCTACATGTAAAAAATAAATAATTAGTTATTAAATTTTTTGAATAATAATTTTTAAGCTATATTGTGTCATTACCAAGAACTAGAAGAACGTGTTGCAATGATATATCAAATCTTGTGTCATTTGGAAGTAATACAGCTGCTCGAAGTTCACATGAAACAAATCCCCATTGATCTTTACTACATAATGATTCACAATCACGTGGTAATTTTGTTTCATGACAAATCATGTTGATAAACACTGGATCAATCAACAATAACACTGATAATATTGCTATTTTTCCAAACCATCTTGATGCCATCGATTTATTTTTCAATATTATCACAAAATTATTTTAATATTTAATTATTATTTATACCAATATAATAATAACACTTCATTTTTGTTGATAAATAAAACTTGATTAATTTTATAATTTTTTAAAAATAATATACACAACAGTAATTAACTAAAAAAATTTATAGATTTACACGAAAAGTCTGAATAAAAAACATCGCAATTTATATTGAAAAAAAAAAATAAATAAAATACAAATAATTTAGTATGATTGTTGATTTGTTATTTTTTTTTTTTTAATTTATAAATTATTTTTTTGTGTTGTTTAATTTTATAAATAATATCTTTGAAAAAATGAGTTGAATATTTTAATACGTTTTTATATTTACAAAAGTTATTGCTCGACTGAAAAAATTATTAAATGCAATGATAATTAATCCACAAGCAATATTGATATGACGATTGATTTTTTTTTTTTTTCTATATCAGAAACAATCTTGATATGATATCAGAAAGTTGTTTATTTTTTATCACTATTTTTTTTTTTTTCTTTCTTCGTTTTTTTGTAATGACAATTATATATTAAATGACTCCGGATGGAAATATTTTTCCGCCGTTTCACCGTCATTTCTTCAACCGGGTAGAAAAATGTTGAAAAAAAGTTGGCGAAAAATCGTAAAAAACTTGGTAAAATGGTGGAGAAAGTTTGGATGACTGTTGATGACTGTTGATGACCATGGGACATTTTTTTTTTTTCACTTCGATGCGCATGCGTATTTTAAAAATTTAAGGGGAGAGGGCAGTGACGTTAAATTGAAGCACATATGCGGAAATCTCATTCTATTTATAGAAAGATTGTTAAGATCCTTTTCTGCCAGTTTCACCCTTTGTTTATTTCACACCTGTAAAATTGTTTGATTCGAAATTGTTTTTATTTATTTATTTTTTAAAAAATACAATAAAAACAATGCTTGGAATGGCAAAAAACACATTGCGTCTTGTTGGAGCAATAAAATATGCTACAAACAATACAATAAAATATCCATCGGCCATGTGGAACATGGTCAATTGCGTCAATTGTGGTTATGATGACAAAAAAAATAACGGTTTATTCATGGCATCAGCTGGATCACATAATCTTTTGAATTATTGTCAAAGACAATTACATACTAAAGGTAATGAATAATATTTTGCTTTTATATTTTAATTGATTAATTAACATTTTTTTTCTTTATCAATTTTTTTTTTTTTTTTCGTGGCTCAGACCACACCACATGTAATGGGTTATGTTTTATTGTTTTATTAGTATTTATTTTTTTTACTAATTATTTAATTATAATTTTATTGAAAAAAAATAAATAAATAAATAACATCAAGTAGTATATATTTTATATTTAAAAATATATTTATATGATTTGTAATTATTTTTTATTTTTATAAAATTAAAACAGCTGATGGGGAAGATTATTGGAAAGAGTATGCAGACTTATTCTTGGTTGATACGACAGATGTATTAAAACCAAGTGATGCTAAAACGTAAGTTGAATATATTAATTTTAAACCTTTTTTTTTGCTATTAACGTTTAATTTAGTGAAAAATATTTACGTATTATAAGTGTTAATAATAATTATTATTATTATTTTACAGTGTCATTCTCGAGTTGAAATGTACCTCAATCAAACGTGACAACTTCGAGGTAATGACACCATTAATAATCTATGAGGTAGTTGATGATGATGGTGAAATAAGTCTGAGAACAACAGAAGGCTTTAGAGTGTACGTTAATTCTAAATTAATTATTTGTTTATTTATATCTGTTAATATAAAATATACATTGTCAATAATATTATTATTCTTTTACAGATACGATAAGCGTAACACCTTGGCTAAAGCCAAAGAGAACCATGCAAAGTCTAACAAAATTTAAAAACCATAAAAAATGTACTATAAAAAAACAAAAAGAAAAATTAGAATTTATTTTTCAAAATACAATATAATAAAAATTATAATATAAAAAAAAAAAAATATATATTGGGTTTTTATTATTATAGAGCCTGTTTTCATATTTTAGCGGGAACCAAGCATCAATTTTGATGACAATCAACAAGATGGCGGCACAAAACTGTGCCAAACGAGGCTAATATGACGTCATCTATAACATAACATATTTTTTTTTTTATTAAAAAGTAAACAAGTCAAAACAAGTGTTAGAACACTGACGTAAACTTATTTTGAAAAAAAAAATAAACAAATAAACAAAATTGACTAAATTGTTATAAAAATAAAATAAACAATGTCAAATAACAATGAGAGACTAGCTCCAATAAAACCATTACAATTTTATTCACAACAAGTGCAAAAAAGAGTTGAAGAAATTGAAAATTTTTCATATACTCAAAAATGGACAAAAGAAGAAAAAACAATGCCAAGAAGATTGATGGGTCCAACTCAATTTCGTTCTGAATTTTTTAAACAAGCTAATTCAATTGATATTTATTATAAAAATAATACAAATGACAATCCACTCAGTATATTTGTTCAACAAGATGATTGTGGTTATAGAAAATTCATTGTTGCTCATCCTGAAATTTATTGGTGGAGTTTTATGAATAAACTTACACCAGCTCAAAGATGTACATACGAGGTAAAAAATTAATTACATAAAATTATAAACAATATAATCTCAATAATTATATTTAAAATTTTAGCTTATTATTGAAGGAGAACCTTGTTGTTTATATTTGGATCTTGAATATGAAAAACAGCTAAATCCAAATAGCAATGGCATTGAAATGACAAAAACAATTATGGAAATAATTTGTGGTTATTATTATAAATTTTTTGGCATAAGATGTACTGAAAGAAATATAATTAATCTTGATTCAACAACAGATAAAAAATTTAGTCGACATTTAATATTTCGTATTAAAAATATTGCATTTAAAGATAACTCACATGTTGGAAGATTATTAAAAAATATTGTATCTGATATTGAATTTTATCTTGCAACAAATGGTGCATCATTTCATGATGTTCTTAGTTACATTGAACGTAAAGATTTAGAAAATTTATTTATAAAAACAGATAAAAAAACAAAATTATTTATTGATACAACTGTTTACTCAAAAAATCGTCATTTTCGTATTTACAAAGCAACAAAATGGAGTAAAAATTCATATTTAGAACGTTCAAATGAATGTACATACACATTGATTGATCAAAGCAGCAAAGACAAAGAACTTTGTTTTTTTTTAGAATCACTTATATCATATCATTCGGATAAAAAAAATTTATCATTAATTGAATTTAATCATGGTTATTCAGATAGTTTAACACAACAAACACAACAATCAACACAACGTTCACAAATGTCAACTCAAACAATAACATCATCAAAATATCCAGTGATTGATAAATACATTGGATTAATAAATGCACCAGGTGTCATACGTCAATCAAAATATTTTGATTCAACTAATTGTATTGTTTATGATATTGCTGGTAATAGATATTGTTCAAATATTGGAAGACAACACAAGAGTAATGGAATTTATTGGGTTGTTGATTTAAATAAAAAATGTGCTTATCAAAAATGTCATGATGTTGAGGATTGTTGTAATTATCGTTCACCATCAATTAAATTACCACCAGAAGTTGCATTTGTTATTGAAGATGATGATGATAATTTATTTTCAACAATTGATGATGATGATGGTGGTGATGATACAGGTAATGATCAATCATCAGTATCAATTAATTTTAATCAAAGTATTTAATTATTAAATATTTATAATTTATTTTTTATCATGTAAATATTATTTATTAAATTGTAAATTGGTAATAATTATAAAAAAAAAAAAACATTTTGATAAATGAATAATTGAATATTTATTTATTTTTCAAATACAAATTAATATGTTCAATATGATATTGATTATTATATACATTATAAAATATAAAATAGTTCTCTATTATAAATTCAACATTTGATTTGTTTTTTTTTTTTTTTATATCAAACATGTGCCTTTGAATTTTCATTTCGTCATTGTAACACTAATTACATTTAGTTTAAAATAAAAATATATATACTGTTAACCTGGTGGGGTAAATTTAACGTTTTTTCATTGGACAGTATGAAACTTGTGCTATTTTCGTTGACCAAAATCAAAGTTGGACGACGAAAATGTATGTAATTGTCATGCAAATAAACGAGTTAAAAAAAAATAACGTAAATAACTATTTTCTTTTTCAATTTGTTCATCAAGATATTCATCTTTTTCCTTATCATTATTATCATTATTATCATTGTTGTTAATTATTTTTTCTTCAATTATGCTATTTATTTTAATTGATGGTTTATTAACATCAATTAATTTATCATTTTCATTTTTAATAGTTAATATTTCTTGTTCTCCTGATGATTGAGTTGTATCAAATTCTTCTATTATATTTTTATCATCAATGGTTATTACTTGTTCTTCTTTTTTTTCTTCTTCTGCAATTGGTAAATTTATATTTTTTTTAAATATATAATTTTTGTAATCTTTTGCTGCATGTCTCATTCTAATTAAAAAATCTGGTAAACCTAAAAACAATAAATTAAAGGTTTTATTTTGTTTCATTTAAATAAATGTATTTACAAATAAAATAATAATTACCACTCATTGCTACCCATGCTGTAACAGCTGATGGAATATTAACACCAGGATCATCAAAATACGTCAATCCAAATTCAATTCCTGGCTCGTCAAATTTTGTACAAGGTTTTATTACCATATACGACCAGTATGATTGCACTCTAATTATAAAAATCAATAACAACATGATAAATAAATAAAAATCTTTCAAATGATTTATCAATAATTTACCTGTATGTATCTGGTCTTTTTGGTACACTTGGATGATCAATTACTTTACTAACAATAACAACAATTCCTTTTTCTTCATCAACAACCCATCTTCTTTGATAAACATAATCACGATTTGAAAATAATCTCTATAAATAAAATAAACAAATATTAATTTTCTTATTATTTATTATTTTATTATAATTAATTACCGGCCATATCATTTCCCAATAAACAACATCTGTTCTGTCATCTTTAGCTGATATTGACATTGGATCAGTGTCAATAATACTCAACTCTTTAGCTGTTGGATCCCATTCTTTTCTATAATCAACATCAACTTGTACCTGAAGAAATTCCTCAGCAGATACATCAGAAAATTTACCAAATACTTTGTATGCATATAAACCACCACTATTTGGTTCTTCTTTTCTCCAAATTAACATATCTTCTCTCTCAATAAATGGCTTCCATTCACAGTCTTTAAATAATTTTTAAATATTATTATTAGTTTAATTAATTAACATAAATATTTATATTAAATTTACATTAATTTACCCACCATCATTGACACTGGCAAATGGTGTTTTTGATCCATGACAAGTACAGTACTTGACATCATTTTGTTTTTGATCAATGACCAATCTTAAATGACATTTTTCACAAACAACTGAGCTATCACGAAGCATATGAATAACTTCAATTTCTGATGCATAACTGTTAATATAAATAAACAATATTATTTATCAATTATTTATTTATTTATTTATTTATAATAATAATATAATTATTTACCTGTATAATTCATTGTCTGTTATTCTTTCATGATCCCAATTAAATATTGTAACAGCAATACTACTAAATAAAAATTCTTTAGTATTATTTTCAATCTTTTTTTTCCATAATTTTAAAAATTCTTTTGAGCCTATTTCTTGGCATAATTTTGTGTATATATTAAATAATTGTAAACTACGTCGTACACGTTGTGATGTTATTAATTGAAATTGTTTTGTACATGCTTTAGTTACATGTAACCTTTGTTCACTAAACCATATACCTAATTTTTTACTTAAAATATTATATTTACCATAAAAACGATAATTACTTATAACAAATATATTATTAGGTGATTTATTTAGCTCTTTGGGGTTAAGTTTTCTCAATATTATTCGAGATAAACTAAATGTATACATGATTTTCTTATTTTAGTTAAAAATATTGATAATTAATTTCACAATACACAAATTGTTTTGTAATAGGAGTTTTTTTTTATTTTTTAATTTTTTTTTTTGGCTAAAATGTCACGTTTTATTACACATATTTTTTTTGTTTATTAAAATGAGTATTGAAATATTTACAAATTTAATTTATTTACTTTTTTTTTGTTAAATTAAAAATAATAATTATGACATTGTCTTGTGATTGAATTGAGCAAAAATAAAAAAAAATGAGCACACAAAAATTCTCAAAGGCACATGCTTTGGGTTTTTTTTTTTTTTTATTACACCATTTTTGTTGTCGCTTTTTCGTTGGTTCTTTATTGAAGATCATATCAAAACATTTTTATCAACCGAGTGTTTATATAACCGATAAAATGGGAGTTTTCAAATTTATTTTTTTTATTTACATTTTTTTTTTTTTATTTTAATTAAAAATAAACATGAAATATCATAAAATAAATAAATTGAAATTTTTGAGTTTACGTTTGTTCATTAAATTGATTGGTTTATATATTCATATAAAAAAAAAAAATAAATAAATAAAACGATATTTTAAATTTTCAAGTATGATTAAATCCATTTACAATCTAAACATATTTTATTATCAATTGATTACTTAAAAAATTTGCATGATTAAAAGTAATAATAATAAATTAATAAATTATTTTTCATGTTAATATCATTCCATTCCACACATTGTTAATAAAACGATGAATATATATAAATAATAAAAATATTAGTCACTGGGTCATTGGGACATTAGTAATAAATAATTCAATATGATAAATTGAGTCGTGCAGTATTAACCTTGTACCAGGCATGAATTTCCCGTTAAATGTTATTAAATTTTAAAATAAAAAATATACAATTTTTTATATTTAAATATGTTATACCAAATAAATATTAAATATCGTGTGGCAGGCCCGTGAAACTTGCATTTTTTTATCATCAAACAAACACTGAATTGCGTGCTATTTTATTTATTTTTATTTTTGTATTGTAATGAGATGATTGAGTATGATATCGAATGACATTGTAAAAAAAAAAACAAATTACAATAAAAAATGACTTTTTTGTTGATTCATACAACAATGAAAAAATTGAATAGAAAAAAAATACATAATTAATTATTATTTAAATTGAATATTTGTTTATTCAAATTAAAAATTTTATCTTCTTTCTAAAAGCACTAAAGTCATTTTTATAATTTTCTTTTTTTTTTTGTCAAATATATTTAATGATTTGTGTAGATATTTTTGTTTATGATTGTATGTTTGATTTATTTTTTTTTTTGTATCATTCACGGGCAGCTTACCATCACGTAATGTCTCTGTATCTCAATTTTTTCACCTGCCAGTTTCTCGCACTCCAATTTTAAGCTAAATACAAAAAAATAAATATAAATAAAAAATAAATAAATATAAATATTTATCCGTAAATGAATGCTTGTTATAATTTTTTGATAAAGTCAATTGATGTGTATATTTAAGATTGATAAATATTCATTTAAATTGATAAAATATGTTTGGCTGATATGAGCTGCTGCATTCTCGTTTATATATATACCCCAACATAAAAAAAAATATATATATATTAAATATTTATATGTTT
>MKYW01000057.1:392237-402675 GCA_015776835.1 Aphidius ervi
AAAAAAAAAAAAAAAAATGTACAAAGATTAATCATAAATTTAAAAAAAAATGCTAATTTCATTTAAATTGATTTTTGAAAATAAAAAAAAATAGATACCGTATGGCTGTGATCAGAGCTCTTCCAACTCTTGAAAAACTTGATGATAAATTTGTAACATCCGATGAAATCAATACAGCTCTTTCAAGAGGTAAAATTCTTATCCATCCACTTGAGATGGATGCCTCTCCACTACAATCAGATCATGTAAGTTCAAGGATACTCTTCACAAAACAATAATAAAATTTAAAAATAGCTTATTAAATTTCAATCATTATTAATTCAAAAAAAATAAAATAAAATAAAACTCATGTGTATTGTTAATAACCAGGAAATTGTAGAATATAATGAAGAGTCTCCATCAGAGCCAAACAGAAGATACAGTTCATCAAGTGACCAGGTGAATCATCGTTTTCAAAATTAATATTTATTTGCAAATATTTAAATGCTGGTTTTTTAATTTAACATTTAATTTTTTTGTTTAATTTAAAATATGTAAAGAGAAGTTATGATGATTCTCAACATACCCAAGATGAGTTTAATAACACAGACCGAAAAAATACAAATTATAATGCTTTATCACCTCATCAATATTCATCAAACAATCAGTACAACAACTACGAGGTAAATTTACATTGAATACTAATCAATTCTTTACATAAAAACTCTTTAATCATTTTCTTTTTTTAATTAAAAAAAACAAAATAAACTGTATTTTATGTTTTTCATATAATTTTATTCTCAAAGCTAATAATTTTTATCATTATTGTTATTAACAATATTGACAGAATGGACAAACAAAAGTTTTAAGAGATGAAACACGAAACAATGGAGATAATATTTCTACTAACACTATTGATCCTTCCAAGGTAAAGTTATAAATTCTATTTTTCTTTTTGTGTTTTATTCAACAAAAAATATTATGTTGTATTATTTTTTAAATGTTTCTATTTATTATGTAAATAAAATAGATGAAATAATATTAATTTAACACAATAACCACTAATGAAAATTAATTTTTATTAGGATTATGATGAACGACCAGTTGTATCAAGAAACAGTGGTGATTATGATGACAGACGTGGATATGTAAATTACGAAAAACAAAATGATAATGTTAGTCAACGATCACAAGTATCAGCATCACCAAGATCATCTTATCAAACACTTGAATACAATGACGATAGAAGATCTGTTGATAGAAATAATTATGATTTTGATGAACGACGTCAAGCTGATTATGATGATAATATACAAGGTCAACATCATCAAGGACAACCAAGACGTTCTGCATCTGGGCTTCATCAAAATACCGAGAGGGTAAAACTTAAATAATATATTATTATTTTTGTAAGAATTATAATTCAAATTTATTTGATAATTAATTAATCTTTTTTAGCAGGAAGATGGAAGTAGAGAAACACATGGATGGGTACGTCATTCTGAAAAAGATAAATGTCGTTTTCATTATCATCGAAGACCAGTTACCAGGGTAAATATTTACAAATAAAAAAAATAATATTTATTTATTTATTTATTTGTTTGTTATTTTTATAATTTAGAATTCAAATATATTATCAGCTGTACTTTGTCTTGTCAAAGAATTGGATTATCCAAGCTTAGAAGTTGTTGAAATGGCTGTTCGTAATAGAATGGATGAGCTAGAAGAATGATGTATATGACGTCGTCCTTATGATACACAAGGAACGACATTAAAATACAACGACAATGACAGACTATCAAGTCCATCATATTCTGATTCAATAGAAACAATAATGACACTAAATAAATCATCTGATTCTCATATCATACATGATGACATAAAAAATTTAAAATCAAAAAATATATCAATTAATCCAGCTCCACGTTATGTTAATGATAGAAAATTTTTAAATAATACTCAAATTAATTATCATGATAATAATAGTAAAAACATTAATGAAATCAGTGATAAAAATCGAATGAGTAAATTGAAATTAAAAGATTTAAGTATTTCAGAAAATTCTTGTTTTTATCAAGATGATAAAAGACATAATGACATTCAGCGTAATTCAAGTAGTGATAGTATTACAACTGGAAATAAATGTCAAGTTATTAGCAAAAATTATAAAAATCCTCAGCAAGATTTATCAAGACGAGGTAGTTCAGATCCTAGACAAACAAATCGATATATACAATCTGCCAAAGGGACATGGTCTTACAATCTTTAGAGCTTATTATTTTTTAAATAAATATTTTAATAAGAGTCAACAAATTAGGTAGTTGATGAGTAATTAATAATAAGGTATTTTTTTTGATCAAAATAATATTATTTATAGTGAAGGAGGAAAAAATTCAAGGCCAAGTTGTAATTATTTTTCAGTGCAATATGACATGGTGCAATTAATTCTAGACATTTTAGCTATACAAAATTAATTTTTGAATGGCTAATTAAATTTATTAATATAAATAATAAGTAAATAAATCGAAAAAATAATATAACGTATTTTTTTTATCGAAAAAATGGTGATAAAAAAAAAGATATATAAATAATCGATGATAATTTTTGTTAAAAATTTTTCTATTAATAGTTTGTTAATTAATTTCTTTTTTTTTTTTTAGATTGAATTCTATTATAATAGTTCTATTAGAAATGGAGTTTTTTAAAAATTAAAAAAATCTTCACATAGATGTTGACTTACACAGAAATTTATTGTAAATATAATAATTTTGAAAATTAAAAATATTGTAGTTAAATTACCGGGTTGTATTAATTTTTCTTTTTTAATTATAAATTAAATTAGTTAAATTTATAATCGGCCGTCGTACATAACTGTAAAAATATTTATATTTGTTTAAAACAAATACTCAAGTTTTTTCAAATATAAAAAAAATATTTACTATCAATAATTTAGTTTTGTAATTATTTTTACCCAATAAATAAATATTAAAAATATTTTTTCTTTTCATTGTTAAAATTTTTTTTTTATTAATAATTGTATTATAATTAATAATTGAATAACATAATCATTTAATTTATCTTCTAATTGGTAAAAAAAAAGAAATACATAATAGACAAAAAAAAAAAAATAAAACAACAGATTTTACAAAATAAAAAAAAAATCTGCTTAATTTTTATTTGTAATTATTCAAATATGAGCTATAAATTTGAGTCTTTTGAATATATATATTTTAATAATTATTTAGGAAGGCACCATTTCTCAATATCCAGAAAGGTGATTAAAAATAAAAATTAATTTTACAATTAAATTCCTTGCTCAGGATCACCTGCAGCATTTATCACACGAACTTCATCACTAGGTGGTGGTCTATGACGACCAATTAAAACGATAATTTTTCTTATCAATTGTGGAATAATGACGTTGTTGTAGCATGACATTCCAACAAGTAAAACAGTAAAGCCCACCAACTATAATAAACCGGAAAAGATAATTTTATTATTATTCCAAACATTATCAGTGATTCATCAACCATCATAATAAAATCAAATAATAATAATACTAACTTGAAGAAAATAAAACTCTTCCCATTGAAAGGTCAATGAAAATGCCCAAATGACAATTGTCCTTAAACTGTCAAGAACCATTCGAGTAGTTGACGACATTTGTTGTGTAACACTTAATCCAGCATAATTAAAAAATGCAATACTAACTGTGATTCCTGTACAATAATTGAAATTTAATTAACAAAGATAATTAAAATTATTTTATCACATGTTTTTATTACAAAATATAAACTCACCAATAACAGCCATGAATAATCTTCCACTATTTTCAATTTGAACAAGTGCATCAAGTGATGCTTCAATTGTTCCTTGAGGATTATCACCAAATGGTGGACCAGCATGAATATAATTCAATGGTATCATCAATAAAATAATTCCAATAAAACCAAAAACTCCTTCCCAACCAACTGCCTGCAGTGGTGGAATTTCCAAACCAGATACAAATTTTTCTTCAACAACCATTTGTACTGCAGTTATCACCTGTTTAATATTATATATTAATATATTTTTTACATGAATTATTATTGTAGATAAATTATTATTTACCTGAGCACATATTATTAATAAATCTCCAGTTACAACTGAATTTAATCCTGGTGAATCTTTGTTAGTTGTTGTAAGATCACTTACTCCAACAAATAAAAGACCAGCAATAACAAGTGTTATTCCGGTCCATTCTCTGCCACCAAGTTTTCTCTCAAGAAAACCAACAGATAATATACCAGTAAATACAATAACTGAACCACGTAACATTTGAAAACTACTTGCTTGTGTCATTGACAAACCTACGTACATTGTCGAGGTTGATATTAAATCACAACATGCTGGTATTAGCAGTACAAGTGGATTAAAATTTCTAGAACCTTTTGTCAATGGGTGACTATCAACTGTACCATCCTAAATTAATTAAAAAAATAATGAACAATGAGAAATTAATAACAATAGTTGAATGTTATTTGAATTTATATTATTTATATTTTTAATTCACTTACTCCAAGACGATTAAAATAAATAAATGCTATTTTAAAAATAAGCAGACATAACATTTCACCAATAAACATAAATGCCGATTGCATAAAAGGATGATTAAATTTTCTTACTATTCCATCTTGGCCAGCAACTTCTTGCATGTCTGCATATCTAAAATATAAAAAAGGTAATTTGATATTTAAAAATAAATATAAAAAAACATTTATGGTTTATTTAATTTTATCACGATATTTTACTTACTTGACTGAGAGTGTGTTGAAGGATCCTGTTACCAACATCATCAATGCAAGCAATTTTTGATATGAACTCCAAGCCATTTTACTGTGTATTTTTTATATATATTTTCAATTAATTTTTAACAAATTTCCTGAGAAAAATAAATTAACGAAAATTGCATTATTTTTTATTCTAAATAAATGACATATTATTTTATTTTCAAATTAAGAAAATATAAAAATAATGATTGAATAAATAAATTGCGTTGTTTGGTATTTTTTTTTTTATCAGATGTTTTTTATTTATTTTTTTAATCTAGACTTTTAGAATAACAAAAATAAAAAAAAAAATGAGTAAAAATTAAAACAAAGAGTGTCAAGATGAGTGTCATTATCAGCTGTAAAATTTTATAGTTATTTATAATAATAATAAATTTTAATTGATAAATAATTTAAATGTATTTAACAATTAATAATAATTGATACTTGATACTTTTTATAACCATGAGCATAAATAACTTGAAATAAAAATTACAAAAAAACTTGTTGACATATTTTTCTACTGTTCTAATTTCGAATTGAATGATGATTAAAATATAATTACTATCATAATGATGAATGTTAAATATACAAAAATAAATCTGATATTTATTTAAAAATATATGTAATATTTAAAATAAATTATTTAAGAAAAATAAACTTACTTGAGTCAACAACAGTCATTCGTCATTATTATTTTTTAGTAAAACTCTTGGATTAATTTGGAGCACTTTTTTTTAAAACACACACTTTTATTATATTTATAAATAATTATTATAGTTATTTTGATCAGATAAAAAAGGAGCGATTCAACTATATTTTGTGATATAGCTTAATGTTGAAATTGTTGATCATGATCGAGAGAGTTATGTTGAGTTATGTGTGTCGTCGACTTCAGTGGCCTTGATGATAAAAAAATGACGTCACTTTAATTGTTGATAACATAGTAATTTATATTATCGTTTAGATGATAGATTTAAATTGCAGGAAAATTCCATGGAAAAAGGAAAATTAATTAGAAAATTTACAGAACGATTTCTTTTAAATATTTCGAAATATTTTCCTCTTTCGAAATAAATCTGAAAAAAAATTGCAAAAGTTGTTAATTAATTGTTAATATATAATTTTTTTTAAGTACTTATTATAGCTATAATTTATAAATTAAAAATAAATATAATTTGAGATTTAATAATTATTATTTATTAATATTTTTATATTTTGTTTACAATTAAACTTTCATTCGTAAATTTTATCCTTTAGAGGTACATTGCAGTATATTTATTATTGTTAATAAATTCAACTTTTGATTAATTATATATTAATCATAATTAATAATTCTTGTTTAGCTCTTTGTTTTTATCTTGTTTTTTTTTTTTCATATTGATTGGACAACTATCTATCACAGAGTGAAAAATGGTCGAGGAAATTGCGAAAAAAATTCGCTCATCAGTTTCATTAATCAACTAATTAATTTTTTTCAAAAAAATTATATCTCGTATATATAAATTGCACTACACATTTTCTAACATTGTAATTTTTTTTGATTCAATATCAGAGTAACATTTAATAGATAAATTTAAATTTATATACATTTATAAATTTTTTTTTTTTTTTCATTTAAATTATTTATCGTATATTAATACACATTTATTACATCAAGTATAACATTTTTTAAAATTCTTTCATCTAATATTTGATTCGTCGTTTTAAAATATTTCAAAAAATAATATTTACCAAAATTAATTAAATTTATAATCAATAAATTTATATCATCAATAATAAAATACAAAAAAAATTAAAAAACAAAATTTAAAAAATCACAGACAATTTCAAATTAAAAAAAAAAAAAAAAAACCAACTAACATATTTTTTATAAACCTTTTGTAATTAAAAAAAATTACTTTAATCGATAATAAAATATAAAAAATAATAATAATAATATTGATTGTATTTCTTGGAAGAAATAGCAAGACAAACATTTAAATTGCTTTTTTTATTTTTGTGTGCGTCAGCTTGCTAATATTTTAATAATAATAATTAATTTGTTTATTATAAATTGCAGACTTTCATTTATTAATTTATATTTATATTTTTTGATTGTAGTCATTTTTAAAAAATATCATTAAAGCGATATAAGCCACACATATTATGTATAATTATATTTAAAAGCCAATTAAAACCACAAACTATTTTGTGATTAAAAATTAATAAAATTTATATTTTTATTCTGCTTATTATTATTATAAATAGTTTATTTTTCATTTACGCTTTGGCTTGTAATTATTTTTTAAATATATATTTTATAAATTAAACTTTCAAGTCAGTTGTTTGAGGAATTTTTGTACTTGTAATAAAATTTTTTAATGTCGTTGAATTAATTATTGTTTTTGGATAATATATTGAGCTAATTGTTGTTGTTGTTGTTGTATTACAATATTCCATGTCAACTCCATGCTTGCAAGATGTACTACCACTGTCATTAAATAATATTAACATTAAACCAGACAATGCAACAACCAAACCAGCAATAAATAAACCAAGAGCTGGAAGTTTTTTTGATGAAAATAATGGTCCTTCTTCTAATTTTAAATAACAAAGTGCTGGTAATACATATGCCAATGGTACTGCTGCAAGTATGCCATTTAATTCTAATACAAGACCCAAACAATCAGTTGTCATTGATATTAAATAAGCTGTTATAATAATTGCCAGTGTTATAAATAAATGACGACGATCTGAACCAGCAATATACATGTCATGATTTTCAACTTCATCTGTACCTTTTATTGCTGTTAAAATAACCTGAATAAAAACAAAAAAATAATCATCAACACAATGAATAAACTAATGTCACAATTTGAATGAAAATTTTAAATGAAATTTACTTCTCTCGTGACAAAACATTCAATTGGAAATGTTAATAATATAGTTCCACTAAACATAACTCTTGAAAAATTCATAAGATCATCATCCCAACAATAATTTTCCATGAGATCACCTTGTACATGTGATTTAAATGTTGCATATCCAGCAATACCAAATGCAGATGCAACTAAAAATGATGTAAATAATGACCAGTGTGTTACAATATCCCATTTTTCTTGTGTTGCACGTTCAATTGATCCATAAATTAAAAATGTATTATGATGACACATAAATGCAAATGCCATTATTCCAATTGATGGTACAACACCACGTATTGATACAAAACTCCAATCATCTTTGCTTGGTCTAAAAATAATTTATTTAATTAGTAAAAAAAATTAGAATGCTTTTTATTTATTTAAAAATTTATTAACTCACAAAATTTCTGTCATGTTATTCATTCTGATAAATATTGCAAGTAAAATAAATCCAACACATACTAATGATAAAAATGATATTTTAGCAAGTCTTGCAACATTTTTATAAAGACAAAGTGGAATTGTTATGCAAAATGTTGCAAATAATATAACAAATTCTCTTCTTCCAAAAATATTATCTGGTGACATTCCAGTTACTCTTAATAATACTTTTGTTACTGTATCACCAACAACGACATTGTACGAAACCATTGCTGTTTAAATTAATATTATTTATTATTTATTGTATTTATAGAGTGGTTAATTTTATTTTACCTATGAATGGATAAATAAATTGAAGTGATGTGAGAATATAAAATCCTGGACGTCCAAAACTTGCTCTCATTAGGCCTTGATAGCTCATTTCACCACAAAGATGTCCTGATCTAACCATCAGGATCAATGAATAATCAGTCAAAACAGCAACGACAACTAGCAAAACTAAACCAAGAAAAAATCCTGATTGATGCAATGCGTATGGGATTCCTATGAAAAATATAAATAATATAATTATTTAAATTATAAATAATATTTCTTTATTGAAATAAAATTTTAATTTACCAATAACACCACTGCCTATTATTGAATTGATGAAATTGAAACTTGCCAAGGGAAGACTTGTAAATTTTCCCGAGTCTTCTGTGTCCTCCTGCAATGTGACCCACATACCAATTTTTAATAAAAAAATTTTTTCACGTAATATAACGTTAATCTTATATCATATTAAAATATTTTTAATTTATTATTTATTTGAGTACATGATAAAATATTTAGCTCAAATTTTATCTGTCAATTTATTTAAATTATTATTTTAAAAAAAGCTTGCATTGAGTGTTTTAAAAGAGTAAAAAAATAAACACAATAATTAAGCTTTAAAAAAAAAATTAAATTGAGAATTTAATAATAATTATTTGACATGCAGCTTTGAAGAAATATTTTATATATTTAAATTAGGAAGAAATTCATTCGTGCAAATTAATTTAAACAGTAAGAAAAATATTTTAATAACAAGCTGAAATTTTAATACAGTTATTAATATTATTTCAAAAAAAAAAAAATTTAATTAGCTTAACATTATATTATTTTATTTGATGATAATTTCTTGATGAAAATGCTGAAGAACAACATGAAGAATCTAAAAAACAATCATACGAAAAAAATAAATATAACATTCAAAAATAAATAAATTTAATTTAGCAGTTGTTATTCAAAAATAAGCACGAAATCTAGTTTACAAATTGAGTTAAATAAAGTTCATTCATTAGCACCGACAACGTTCAGATATAATTGCATTATTATTATTTCAAAAAAATAATAATAAATATTATTAAAATGCATTTTTAAATAAAAAATAATTTAAATAAATTTTGTTTCATTGCTTTATTTACAATTCATCTGAACGTTAATTACGTGTATAATTTTTTTATAATTATTATTGATAATTTTTATAATTAAATTAATTAAAAAAAAAACAAAAAAAATTAATATAAGAGTAATAACCGCGGAGAGACAACACGTTTATCTTACCCTTACGAGCTGTCTCATATCATCGTAGGAGTCATCGGTCCCCAGGCTTCCTCCCTGTTGATTTTAAATTGTGCAAGTGTGCAGGAAAAATAGTGAATATATATCGATAAAAGTAAGACAAAAAAATTAATCAAAAAAAAAAATAAAATATAATGGGTTTTACATATTTTTTCTTAAAAATAATTTTTATATTTTTCTACAATTTTTACATTTATTTAAATTTATTTTTTAATATTTATAATAGTGTTACAAAAGTCCTCCTATCAATACCAATAAACACATGTAATTTGCTATTATTTTAATCTAATTGATAAAGAAGGTCAGACAGTTGATAATAATTATCAATTTTTTTTAACGTTTCTCTTCCCCAAAACAATTGTTTCATTTGTCTTGTAATAAATCAGATTACCATATGTTTCCATTTAACGATAAAATACAATGGAATAATTTTAATAAACAATAAATAACAATAATTAATAAAATTATAAAAAAAAAAAAACTGATATAATTTTTATTTTCAATAAAAATAACAAAAAATAAAAATATTCTCAGTAAATAGTTCAAATTACATAAACAAATAAACTAAAATAATAATAATAATAAAAAATAACAAATAAAATAACCACAAAAAAAAAAAAATTATAAATAAATTTTTTTTACTTACATCTTCAAAATTTTTTCTTGCAGCTTCTAATATATAACTTTTTTCATCATTTGTTTTTTGTGAATTTTCTTTTATCATTTTTAAAAAAAAAAAATATCTTTAATTTTACACCACAATTA
>MKYW01000057.1:402785-464760 GCA_015776835.1 Aphidius ervi
CAATTATACATATCACAACAAAAAAAATTATTAAAAATTTTTTTATTATTATTCTTAAATGGCTTTTTATGTGAAAATTTATAATGTGAATCAATTAATAATATCTGTATACAAAAGCACAATACACAGTGTCACTTGAGAGTTGAATTGAATGGAGTAAATGGGAAAATAGAAAATCCAGTTGAAGTGATTTTTATTATTTAATATATATATGAATAATTTTTTATGTATTTATATATATTAAATGTGTAAAAGTGTGTGTTTTTTGATTATTGATTGACGACGATAGCACTGCCTTGGCGCATGTAGCTACGTTTCGATTTGGTCGTGTTATAACAATTCGAGACCACTGACTCTGTTCGCTGTTGTCCTCAATGACAATTTTTTTTTTTTCTTCAATGTCTTCAAGATGAAATATAAGTACGCTTGCGTTGATGTACACCTCCACCACGATAAAACATTAACCGCAATTTAATATTATATTTCATATCGAGTGATCATAATACATACCACCTACAAAGTCTTAATAATAAATTAAAATTTTCATTTAATAATAATACAAGCTCAAAAAAATTGATAAAAAAATAAAGTTTACTTTGAAATAATTATAATAAAAATATTTTTAATAATTTTAACAATTTTTTTTAAAGAAATAATCATTTATTTCGATGAAAGAAAATAAAGGAAATTCAAAAATTACCTAACCTTGTTGAAAAAACACGCGCAAAGCCATCATTGGTGGAGAGAGAAAGAGCGAGAAAAAGCATTGTGTTGACACACCAAAAATGACGTTTCATTGATAAAAATATTTACAATTAAAATTAATAATAATAAAATAAATAACTATGAGTATAAAAAAATAATAATAAAAAATGAACAGTTTGGGTCTTAGTTTAATAATGAAAATGGGTTGTTTATGTTCAAAAGAAATAATTTCAATAAATTCAAATAAATATAGAGTGCTGGAACATCTTGGTGATGGGTAAATAATAATATTATTGTTTACAAAATAATTTAAAAAATATTATTATTTATATTAAACTACTTGTTATATAAATAAAATTGAAAAAAATAAATTTAAATAAATAAAAGAGCTGATTATGATTTTTTTTTACTTTTAATTTATTTAATTATTTATTTATTCTAATGTTGATCAACATAACCTCACTGATGAATCAATAGATAATTTATATTATTTTAATTAAGTAAGGGTGATTAATAGTTATTAATTATTATTTTTTAAATTACAGAGGTTTCAGTACAGTATATTTGGTAGAAGACACATTTACAAATAAAAAATATGCAATTAAAAAAATTATTTGTCATGGACCAGAAGATCAACAGGCTGCTACCAGAGAAATTGAATATCATTCAATAGTAAAGCATCAAAATGTCATTGAATGTGTTGATTCAGCCCACCGAGGTTTACCTGATCCAGTTGTTAATGAAACTGGTGAATCATTTCTTGTTTTACCCTATTATCATGTAAGAAATTATCAAATTAATAACAAATTTGCTAAAAAAAATTACCAATTTATATTAAATGATTTATCAATCATTTCAGAAAGGCACACTATCACAAGAACTAGATAGAAGATCAAGAAATAATGATCATCTAAGTGCTCTTAATATATTAAATATATTTTTACAAATATGTGAAGGTGTCAAGGCATTTCATGAAGTTAAACCAGAACCACTTGCACATAGAGATTTAAAAACAGCAAATATTGTATTGGCTGATGGTTATACACCAATTATTATGGATTTAGGATCAGTTGCACCAGCAAGAGTTAAAGTTTGTGGAGCACAAGATGCACAAACATTGCAGGATAATGCAGCTGAAAGATGTTCAATGCCTTATCGTGCACCAGAGCTATTTAATGTCGAAAGTTATTGTATGATTGATGAAAGAACTGACATCTGGGTACGTTGATTGATCATCATCATCATTATAATAATTTTCATAAATCATTAATTTGTTTAATATGTATTTTTCCTTTTCATTTTTATCTATAGTCACTTGGATGTATTTTGTATGCATTGTGCTTTTTTAAATCACCTTTTGATCCAGTCTACGAGAGAGGTGACAGTGTTGCTCTTGCTGTCATCAGTGCCAACATTGATTTTCCAGAAGATTCACCTTACAATGAGGTAATAATCATTATTAATTATTTTATTAAAGTTTAAGATTCATATTTATAATTTTTTTTTTATTTATTTTAGGATATGCATAATTTAATTATGACTATGTTGAAAACAAATCCAATGGAAAGACCGTATATCTACAGTGTCATTGAAAATGTTCATGATTTAATTACAAAATTAGAAGGAAGAGTGTAAAATATAATATATATTTTCGTAATGATTATTCAATTTTTAATCTTTTATAATTTTTTTTTTCTTTCTCACTTATAATGAACAAAGATTAATAGAACTTTTTATTTCATTTTTTTTTAATTGAATACTTTTGATAGTATTTTTTTCTTTTGATTTAAATAATTGCATTTTTAATTTGAACAATATATTTTTAATTAATATAATAATAATAATAACACAGTCAAATCAATTCAAGATTTAAAAATAAAAAAATTCAATAATTGTTATTAATAAAAATTTTTATTATAAATTGAAAATAACTGTTTTTTAACAGCTATATATTATTTATTGTAAATAATTATATTTCTATTAATTTTTTTTCTTTTTAAATACAAATTCAACACATTATAAATAATAATAATAACTTTTAATAATTAAAAGTAAGATGATAATTATGTAAAAGAAAATAAAATAAAACTTGAGGCAAAAAATAAATTATTTTAATTTATTATTAACAATTTGATAATTGTTAATCGACTATTTTTTAAGAAGAATAATAAAAAAATATAAAATTAAGAATGAATTTTCCGTAACCACTATCATCTTGATGAACAAATATACTGAATGGATTGTTAGAACAAGGCAACAGGCTAATAAATAAAAACCAATATTTATATTATAATTGTTGTTTTAATAAATTTTTTTTCTTTGTATTACAGAAGATATTTTATGTTTATATAAATTAATTTTAAATATTTTTTGAATCTAAATAACTAACGAAACAGCCAAAAACAAAATAAAATAAATAATGTGTCAGGTAAATATTTAAAAAATTTATCCATTGTTAGTTGATTTCTTGAATACCTATTATTTAACGTAAGGTCAAGTTTGCCATCGATATTGAATCTGTAAAGTAATAATAATAATAATTAGCATTCATAATACGTAAATATTCTACACTTTATAAAACATTAATAAAAAAAAGTTTAAAATAAATATTCAACTTACGTTTTATTATTTTCTGGTTTTTTTACATCTGTCATGTTAACAATGAATGATGGTATCTTGATTTTCCAATATTTGGTTGTATCAGCTGTAAAAAAAAAAAATATAAATGAATTCAATAAATACCTATATATTTTTATATATGAACTATATAATACTTGATTTTATTATTATTTTTTTCAATAAATTATAATTTAGTAAAAAAAAACCGTTAATTAGTAAAATAAATAAATTAAAAAAAAAAATATACCTATATCAAACATAACTTAAAAACACGTGGTGTGTTATGAGACAAGAATAAATAAAAAATATTTCATAAATAAAAAAAAAGTAATTAATCAATTAAAATATAAAAAGAAAATATTAATGATTACCTCCAGTATGTAGTTGTCTTTTAAATTGATCATTTAAAATATGATAAGATTTAGCTGATGAAATTAAACTGTTATTGTTATTGTGATTGTGATTGACCATGTGACACGATGATAATTTTGTTGTATTTGTTGCATTATTTCTTGTTGCTCCAACAAGAAGCAATGCGTTTTTTGAAATTCTATTCATTGTTTTTCAACAGTAAAAACAGTTATTAATTAATTAATTAATAATAGAAAATTTGTTTTGATTGACAAACGACAACGTACTGATAACGTATCCGTAGGTATGTAGCAATGTGTAGCAACAACACTGACCGTTTGTGTCTGAAGCAGCGAATTGCAGCGAATGGTCTGGATGGTCTGAATCGTCTGAATATTTTGGAATATTTAAATGTAGCGATTTAGTGAATGGTCATTGGTCAATGCAGGCCAATGGATGATGCACCACCCATGCACTCATGTGTGCACTCATGCAAGCACATGCAAGCAGATCACTATCATACGATAAGAGAGATATCTTTCATGGTGGCCAACTATATGGTAATTATTTCATATCAAAGATGGCAGCTTCAGTTTTTTCTCTCTTCTAATGGTCAATTAAAAAAAAAAAAACATAATAATAATAAAAAAAATCGTACGATCTGACGTAATTCCACGTCACTCTCAGCAACTCCAACATATTTTATTTCATCAGTTTGTTTTTCGCGCGTGCGTTTGCCATTGATGCATTTTTTTGTGTGAAAAAAAAAATAAAAATCTATTATTTTTTCTAATAAATCTTGTGGACTAACCTTAAAATTAACCGACAAATAAAAGTAAAAAAAAAAAAAGAGTCATAAAAAGCGTCAGTTTCTGTTAAACCCAAAGCGACTAAAAATTTGATAATAATTTTATCAGTCAACTCTTCATTGATATCGTAAGTTGAAAATAAAAAAATTATCATTTTTTTTTAAATCCTTATTGTTAATATATTTTGGAGTATAATTTTTTGATATAAAATATATTTTTTTTGTTGTTGAAAATTTAACAAAAATAATCACATGCAAATTGATGTAAAAAAATTTATAATTTCGAAATTTAATATTTATTTTATTCAACAATTATTTGCTCAATTTGACAGTTTGATTATTTTTTTTTTTAATTTTGTTTTATGACAATTAATAAATACACTTTACAATGATAACTTGACATAACCTCTTTTTTTTATGGATAAATAAAAACTCAAACCGGTGCAGGTATTTTTAAAATATTGCTATTTATTGTTAAATTAATTTTTTTAACAAATATATTTAATAAACAATTTAAATTATTATCAAATTATAAATACGACTTGATATTTATGTTGATTTTAATTGATTTTAATTCATACAATTACTTGCTTTGTACATGTCAAATAAAAAAAAAAAATTTATTAAAATATAAAAATAGTATGTACATTATAATAATACGGAAGTTGAATATATTATAATTATTCATGAGATATTTATAAACATAAATAAATAATAAAATTGCAAAGACTAATTCATGAAATATTATTTTAAATAAAGATCAAATATTCAGTAAAATTACAAAACAAAGAAAAAAATTAATTATTTTTCTACAGCTCTTGAAAGCTATTAATATCAATTTAAAAAAAATAATTTTTTTTTATTTAAACAAATGACTATTAGATAAATAATTATTAATAATAAATAATTTATTTTATGTTAATATTTTTTTTTTTAAATCAATAACTTTGAAGTATATTTTTATTGACATTTTTTTTTTTTTCGTGAGGGCTTGAATTTGTTCTTTATTTTTTTAATATTTTTTTTTTTTTTGGTAAATTCCTCGTGACCTAAATTTGAAGTATCTAAATCAATGAGTCTTGAATTATTTTAATGCCAAAAATTATCATCAAGGTCGTTGTAATAAATTAGGAATTTTTTAAAAATTAAATTTTTAAAAATTTAACAATTTCTTTTGTTGAAAATTAAATAATAATAATTAACAATTAACAATTGTTTATGTTTATCAATGAAATCTATTATTATAAATATTTAGTTTTTATATAATTAAGAAAATTGTTATTATTTTCTTCACCTTGAAAAATATAATATAATTTATTTTAATTATAATAATAGTTACTAAAGTTTTTTTTATTTACTTTGTCATTTGCCATGATAATATTTCAATAATAATTATAAAAAATAAATTTTTATAATTATAATAATCTCAGTTAATTGTGTTTTTATAATTTTCATAGTTAATTAGATTTTTTTTTATTATTATTATCGATTTAACAAATTAAAACGTGACGTATTTATGAGAAAAAAAAATAGTAGATTGATGATCCTTCAGGTATTTGACACACCTTTATCTTGACCCAATAACAAACTCATTTTTTTATCACAAAATAAAACTCTTAAAAATAAAAAAAAAATTAAATTATTATCAATAACAATATAAACAATCAGCATTTAAAAAAAAAAAACAAATTAAAATATTTTTTTGTGCAAAAAAAAAAATAATTACTTGCCAAATCAACAAAAAATTTCCTCTTTTTTTTTCAAGGTCAATCAATACAATAATGTCGTCATAATAATCAATATTCAAAAATAAAAATTCCAATTTTTTAATGACTTATGTATCTGTTTAAAATTCTCAAAAAAAAAATTACAAAAAAATAAAGTTCATTTAACTTGTTAAACATTATGAAAATATTTAAAAATTCATATTTCAAATAATTAAAAATTTATCAATTAAAATAAAAAATAAAAAATTCAAGCAATGTCATGAATGCGTACAATAAACCTGCGCATGTATACAATTTGAATTTATAATTTTTCAAAATACGTATTTGATGTCGTAATCAAATATTTCTACTTTCTTCAGCCAAAAAAAAAAAAAATTAAATTATTAAAAATCCACTAAAAACTAACTGTATTTTTCAGTCAATTAATTTCTACTTAATTCTTCATTTAAAAAATAATTAAACTCAAGTTATAATATAATATTATATTCTAAGATAAAATAGAGAATCGTACCACTTGTTTTTCACCAGTCAAAAAAAGTTCACGTGAACAGTTGAGCTTATTCACGAGATCACCACGTTTTATCCACTCCAAATAATCAAAATTACAGCTCACTTAAATAATTGACCCTCTATGATCAACTTATCAAAAATAATAATAATTACAAAATCATAACACTAACTAACAAAAGAAAAAAAAAAAAATAATAATTGAAAATAATAATATAGAAAAGTTTATCACCACGTGGTTTATTTGACGATCGCCTCATACAAAAAGAAAAAAAAAAGAAATAATAATAAAATTGTCCGAGCGAAGTCGAAAAAAAAAGGAAAAAAAAAATATTAACGACGCGGAATCGTATGATATCTCGCCTCATCATTTCACACACCAAGATATAATATATACATATGTTAAATTAGTGTTATGAAGTAATCAGTTGGTTCCAGTTTGCAGCAAACAGTTGACCGTTTTGGTTCTCCTTATACAATAATATTTATAAATTAAAAAAATAAATAATATTATTTTATTTATTTGTTTATTAAATATTTAAATAATTATTATATTTTTAATTTTAAGTAGTCAATTTAATTGTTAATAATTTTTAAGTGAGTAAATTTTAACATCAATTTTTTTTATTTTTTAATCGGTAATTATTGTAAAGAAATTTGGGATATTATTATAATATTTTTGATAGAAAGTTTTCTGGATATTTAATCATTTATCCATTTATCTTGTAAATTTATTTAAAAATTATTAAACTTTTTTTTTTTTTGAGTTTTCATTTGGAAAGTTTGTGTGAAAGTTTTGAGCTTGGTGAAAGTGTTATTTAAAAAATATTATTTATTTGTTTTTTGATTTATTTTGTATGTAGATTTGTTAATATTATTATTGGAATTTTTTTTAAAATTAATAAACATTTGTATTGTTTATTTAATTTGATAATTTTTTATTTGATAAAATTGGTCATGACGTTGGTTGTGTTGATTAAACTCGAAAATTATCATTTAAAAAATTGACCGATTATTTATTAAGGTCGTTATTCTTTGCGTGTATAATTTCTTTTACTCAATTTTATTATAATTACATTCTTTTTTTTTTTCATCAATTTCCTGTTACACGTGCAATTTTTATTTTTATTTTTATTTTTTTTTAGTAACAGAAAAAAGACAAATAATAAATTCAATTTGACGAATAAATTGGTGCATGTCTTGTTTTTTTTTTTTTTACATTTATTTTATTTAAAATACAAAAAAAAAGTTATAAATAAAAAAATTTTTTACACTTTATAATCAGTGGACAATTGTTGATTGAAAAAAAAAATTTTTTTGTGAAATTTTAAATGCAAATTAAAAAAAAAACATCCAAGTGTAAAAAAAAATTTTTAGTTCATCAGTTGATATTTTTTTTTTTTTTGCTGATAATTAAAAATATTAATAAACAATGAAAAAAAAAATATATTTATTATAAAATTGGACTTGTGAGGTCTTTGAACTCTTGTCAGTCTTTTAACTGAAATTTTGTTTCGTATCAAATCGGTGATGGCCTGATCTTGGTGGAATGCAGTCAGGCCACGTCTTTCATCACAAAAAAAAAAAAAAAATTAAACTCCATTTTTCAACCATCAAATATATCCTATAAATAAACTTTTAAAAAAAAATTTTTTTAATTTTTTATATCAATTGTTATTACAAGTTGTTTTTAGCATTTATTTTTATCACAAATGTCACAAAATGAAAATAATGCAATTGACTGATAAGATTCATAAATAATATTATTCAAAACAACTTTATTTTTTATTTTTATGCATTTATAAATAATGATCAACTTGAAAAAATAAATAAAATTATTAACATAGTAGTTGATAGTAATAATAATAATTTAACAAAGTCCAATATTATTTTTTGTGTTTTATGAATGAATTTTAATAGATTTTTTTTAAATTCAATTTTCAGAATATTATTATAAAAAAATGTCAGCGAAAGCAATTCGCGAGGCTACAGGAAAAGACCTGATTAACAGGAAACTTGGTAACCGTACAAAAGCAGCAAAATGTCGTTTTGTTCCAATCGATGAAAATACTAACTGGAATACAATTGTCGATGATAATCCATGGTTAAAAAATGAAAAATTAGTTGTTAAACCAGATCAGCTAATTAAAAGACGTGGTAAGCTTGGTTTGATTAAAGTTAATACTGATTTACCAACAGCTAAAAAATGGATTGAAGAAAGAATAAATAAAGATCAAAAAGTTGAAAAAGCAACTGGAAAATTAAGAACATTTATCATTGAACCATTTATTCCTCATAAAGATGTAAGTTTTATAAATTAAATTTAAATAAAGAAATGATTTATTTATATTGTTTTAATTTTTTTTAGGAAGAAGAAGCTTATGTCTGTATTTATTCTCATCGTAAAGCAGACACAATACTTTTTCATCATCAGGGTGGTGTTGATATTGGTGATGTTGATGCAAAAGCATTAAAACTTGAAATACCAGTTTGTCAAGAAGCACCAAAAGTATCAATGATCATTGAAAAATTATTGATTCATGTACCAGAAAAAAAAAAATTAGTTATTGCTGAATTTATTGAAGATCTTTACAAGTTATATGTTAATTTATATTTTACATATTTGGAAATAAATCCACTTGTTGTTACTGATGAATCAATATATATACTTGACTTGGCAGCAAAATTAGATACAACTGCTGATTTTATATGTCGTCCAGAATGGGGTGAAATTGATTATCCACCACCATTTGGACGTGATGCATATCCAGAAGAAGCATATATTGCTGATCTTGATGCAAAATCTGGTGCAAGTTTAAAGCTAACAATATTAAATCCAAAAGGTACAATATGGACAATGGTTGCTGGTGGTGGTGCATCTGTTATTTATTCTGATACAATTTGTGATTTGGGTGGTGCAAGTGAACTTGCAAATTATGGTGAATATTCTGGTGCACCAAGTGAACAACAAACATATGAATATGCTAAAACATTATTAAGTTTAATGACTAAAGAAAAACATGATAATGGTAAAGTACTTATTATTGGTGGTGGTATTGCTAATTTTACAAATGTTGCTGCAACATTTAAAGGTATTGTTAAAGCATTACAAGAATTTCAACCAAAACTTGTTGAGCATAATATTAAAATATTTGTAAGACGTGCTGGTCCAAATTATCAAGAAGGTTTACGTATTATTCGTGAAGTTGGTCGTCGTTTATGTATACCAGTACATGTATTTGGTCCAGAAACCCATATGACTGCAATTTGTGCAATGGCAATGGGTAAAAAACCAATACCAGATCCAGAAGCACAAGAATTTTCAACAGCAAACTTTTTGTTACCATCAGGACAAGATGTTGGTCCAAAATCACCAACTGTTGATGAACAATCATCATCATCATCAACAGCAACAGCAACACCACCACCATCATCTAAAGTACCTAAAATTAAATCACAAAGTACAACTGATTCTTCAACAGCAGCAACAACAACAACAACACAACAATTATTTAGTAATAATACACGTGCAATAATTTGGGGTATGCAAACAAGAGCTGTACAAAGTATGCTTGATTTTGATTTTGTTTGTAGAAGATCAATGCCATCAGTTGCTGCTGTTGTATATCCATTTGTTGGTGATCATAAACAAAAATTTTATTGGGGACATAAAGAAATATTAATACCAGTTTATAAACAAATGAAAGATGCTATGACAAAACATAGTGATGCTGATGTTATGGTTACATTTGCATCATTAAGATCAGCATATGAAAGTACTGTTGAAACATTACAATTTCCTCAAATACGTACAATTGCAATAATTGCTGAGGGTATACCAGAAAATATGACACGTAAATTAATATTAATGGCAAATGAAAAAAATGTAACAATAATTGGTCCAGCAACAGTTGGTGGTGTTAAACCAGGTTGTTTTAAAATTGGTAATACTGGTGGTATGATGGATAATATATTACACAGTAAATTATATCGTTCTGGTAGTGTTGCATATGTATCAAGATCTGGTGGTATGTCAAATGAATTAAATAATATTATATCAAAAGCATCAAATGGTGTTATTGAAGGTGTTGCTATTGGTGGTGATAGATATCCAGGTACAACATTCATGGATCATATAATGCGTTATCAAAATAATAATAATGCAAAATTAATTGTTTTACTTGGTGAAGTTGGTGGTGTTGAAGAGTATGAAGTATGTGAAGCATTAAAAAATGGTAAAATAACAAAACCACTTGTTGCATGGTGTATTGGTACATGTGCAAGTATGTTTAAATCAGAAGTACAATTTGGTCATGCTGGTTCAATAGCACATAGTAATTTAGAAACAGCATCAGCTAAAAATTTAGCATTAAAAAATAGTGGTGCATATGTGCCAGATAGTTTTGATACATTGGGTGATTTAATTGGTAATGTTTATCAGGGTCTTGTTAATAATGGTACAATAATACCAGAACCAGAATTACCACCACCAACAGTACCAATGGATTATTCATGGGCACGTGAACTTGGTTTAATACGTAAACCAGCATCATTTATGACATCAATATGTGATGAACGTGGACAAGAATTATTATATGCTGGTATGCCTGTTACTGAAGTTTTAAAACAAAATGTTGGTATTGGTGGTGTTGTATCATTGTTGTGGTTTCAAAGATGTTTACCACCAACATATTGTAAATTTTTAGAAATGTCATTAATGCTTACTGCTGATCATGGTCCAGCAGTATCTGGTGCACATAATACAATTGTATGTGCACGTGCTGGTAAAGATTTAGTTAGTTCACTTGTATCTGGTTTATTAACAATTGGTGATAGATTTGGTGGTGCACTTGATGGTGCTGCTAAAATGTTTTCAGAAGCATATGATGCTGGTTTACATCCACAAGAATTTGTTAATAATACTAGAAAAAAGGGTAAACTTATTATGGGAATTGGACATCGTGTTAAAAGTATTAATAATCCAGATATGAGAGTTAAACTTATTAAAGAATATGTACTTGAACATTTTCCAGCAAAACCACTTGTACAATATGCTCTTGAAGTTGAAAAAATAACAACAAGTAAAAAACCAAATCTTATATTAAATGTTGATGGTATTATTGCTTGTGCATTTGTTGATATGTTGAGAAATTCTGGTAGTTTTACAAGAGAAGAAGCTCAAGAATATATTGAAATTGGTGCCATCAATAGTTTGTTTGTTCTTGGAAGAAGTATAGGATTCATTGGTCATTACATGGATCAAAGAAGATTGAAGCAAGGACTTTACCGACACCCATGGGATGACATCTCATATGTTCTTCCAGAGCAATATAATTAATTTTTTTTTTTTTTTCTGGTAACACACACACACACATCAACGAAAGAAAAAAAAAGAAAATAAAAATAAATAAAAAAAAACAGCTTGAAGTTTGAAAATAAAAATTCTAATCAAAGAAATATTTAATAAAAGAAAAAAAATAATTAAATACACACATGTTCGTCGTTGAATAAAAGCACATTATTAAAATCTTGTTGTTGATTAATTATTATCACGATTAGTTCGTTGATAATAATAATCTTTTTGCACGTTTTCGTTTCATCCAGAAATATAATAATGAAAGTTTATGAAACGAAAACACAAAATAGACAAACGCACTTGTTCAGTAAATGTGAGTAAATAAATATCAATCAATTGTTTCTGAGGGGGGAAAAAATAAAATAATGATGGAGTAATTAAAAGCGCAAAAAAAAAAAAGAGATTCTAATTACAATTTAATTTAATTTTTTTTTGCTTTTATTTATACTGATTGATTATTTTTTTTTATAATAATAATTTTCTAGTAAATTAATTGATCAGATTATTTTTTTTTTTTTTAAATAAACAAATAATTTGGAATTTCTTTGTAAAGAATTTTTAAATTTGGCACATTCCTTATAAGTTTATACTTTGATTTTTTTTCTATAATTTTTTTTTTTTTTTTCAATGAATTTATAATAAAATAGTATAAACAAGATAATTTTTAAAATAATATTTTTTTTTAATTTACAAATAATGACAGAGATGATGTAAAAATAATATGCCAATAAAAAAAAAAAAAAAATGATAAATATTGTAAAGAATTTTTGAAATACAATAAAATTAATAATAATTTTCAATTTTCAAGACAATTAAATTCACTTTTTTTTTTATTTAATCAACAATTTTTCAATATTAAACAAAAAATAAATAATTAAAATTAACAAAAGTAAGTATATTTTGTTTTATTAGTTAATTTGAATAAAAAATATGCTCAAAATTATTAACTATTAAATAATTAGTTTGATAAATAATTTATTAGCATTAAAAATTTGAGCAAAAACAAAAAAAAAAGAATTTACTCTATCAAAATGCTCAAATGATTTTTAATAAATAATCAATTTAGTTAGTATCACAAATTATCAACTATATTTTCTATGATTCATGGATATTTTTTAAAATGGAGCAAGTGCTTCAGGAACAGTTGTTGTACATGGTCCTTTAAAGTGATACCTTTAAAAAGAAAAAAAAATAATTAAATACATTAATTTACAAGTAAAATTATGCAATACAATAAATAATAATTAATTACTGAAAATTAATTGTTTTATCAGTCTCTTCAAGATTAAATTCAGCAACAGGTACACCACGTTCTGATACTCTTGGTGCAAACATTGCAGCTGGATAAACAATTAATGATGTGCCAATAACAAGACATATATCACATTTTTCAACTGCATCTTCTGTAAAAATAAAATAGTAATATTAATATTATTGTTAATAGTATTAATAATAAATTTATTTAAATTTTAACCTGCTGCATTTAGCAATTCATCTTCAAGACATTCACCAAACCAAACAATATGAGGCCTCAATAAACCTTTACACGAAGCTTTTTGACATTTTGGTAAATCATCAACTGGTATATCTGATGCATCAGCATCTGGATCTGGTGAACTAAAAAATAATTTAAATAATTAAACTTTTTATGGTGAATTTTTGGTAAATTAAATAATTACCAGTCACCAGCTAGTGCTGGACATATTGGTACAGTATTATTGACCTCAATATTTTCACAAACAGTACATTTTGTTTTAAATAAAGAACCATGTAATTCAATAACATTTTTAGATCCAGCTTGTTGATGAAGACCATCAACATTTTGTGTTACAATTGTTACTTTTTTACCTTCTTTTGTCATTCTATTTTCAAAACTTGCAATTGCATCATGAGCCTATAACAACATCAATTAAAAATTTATTAAATTAAATAGTTGAAATTGTTTATTTATTTATTTGATTATTTATTTGACCTTATTTGGTTGTGCTTTTTTAGCATTTTTACGTCGATATTCATAAAATTCCCAAACAAGTGATGGATCTGATTTAAATGCACGTGATGATGCTAAACTTTGAGCCAAATAAGTTCTCCATAATCCTCCAGCACCACGAAATGTTGGTATACCAGATTCAGCTGATATACCACTTCCAGTTAATATTAATATATTTTTTGCACTACCCAATGAATCTCTCAATGACTTCATAACACTTGCCATTATTTTATTTATTTAAAAATAATAAATATATTGTTATTTATATAAAATAACAATTGGACAAATAAAAAAAAAAAAAAGTAAGTCAGTTATGTAATTTTTGAGTGGACTTAATGGAGCTTCTTTTACTTTTTTTTTTATCTCTTTAACAATGTTTAGTTTGATTGCAAATGAGCCGGAGCTTTGATCGTCAGCTGATGAACTTATTTTTTTTTTTTTAATTATTTACCAGCTGTTCAAGTGCATGACGCCATGTTGATTGACGATCATACGTTTTTAAAAAAATTTTAAATCACTGTAAAAATAGATTTTATGATGTTTGTTTGAATTTTATAAATTTGTTTATTAATTTTTAATCTTGTTTTTTTCTTTCACTACTTGAAATTTTATGTATATTAATTACTGTAATTTTAGGTAGGTAAAATTATTAAAATAATTTTCACTTTTAAATAATTGTTGAATTTAATTGATAGACTAACTTGATTCAAGTAGATTATAAAATATACATCTTAATAATTTTAAAAAGCTCTCGGATCGTTTGAGTTATTATTGGAGCTTTGTCCTTGAGTTTAAAAAATCCAGTGAGTTTTAAATTTTATTTCAACACAAAAAATATATATGTAATAATTGAAAATAGATTTTTAAACAACTTCTTGAAATTTATAAAACACAAATGAATTTTTAAAAATTATTTCAACTTGTTATTTTAAAATATAATAAATTTATTAATAAATTAAAAAGTATTAATGTCATTAAATTTTAATTTGATCTTGAACTAAATTTGGCAATAATTTGGCTATGGGAATATCTTTCGTCATTGAATTTTCAAAATTTCTTATCAAATGATCTTGAAAAAAAAAAAAAAAAAGAGTAAATTTAAGTAAATTATTTCTATGAAATTTATTTTTAAATATCTTACACGATGAGTCTTCGGTATTTTCTAATTCTTTTTTAAATGCTGACAACATTTTTTGATAATCTTCTTGTTGCTTAAAATATAAATTTAATTATCAATTAATTTGTTTAAATAAATTAACAATATTTACCTTTGATACATCATTTTTTAAAATTTCACGACGTCTTGATAAGTTTGTTATTTCATTTTGTAAAAATTTTACCTTAAATTCAATCATTAAACCATTACAATTAAATTAAATAAAATTTAATCTTCATAAACTTACTTCATTTTCTGTTTTTTCAAAATCATTTCTCAATCCTGCCAATAAATTTTTATATCTATCAACATTATTTGTCTTGTTGAGTTCAATAAAATTCAGCAATTTTTCAGCACACTGCATTTGGCTGTGTGATTTTTTTAACTGTAAATTTTTAATCCAGCTAATTATTCATTTAATTAACTAATTTTTAATTATTTAAATTTATTACATCAGTTTCTTTAACATGTAAATCTTCAACAAGATTTTTCAATCGACTTTGAAAACTCTGGCCACTTTGACAAGTCTTTAATAAATTTTTAACAATTATTAATTTATTTATTAATAAATTATTGTGTAAAGATTAAAAAATAATTAAAAATTCTTACTGTTATTGAACTAGAATCATCAGTAGATTTTTCTCCATGAATAATCTATTGTAAAAAATTAATTAACAATTATTATTTATCAATAAACAAATAATTCATTTGAAAAATCATCTTACAATTTTTTTGAGCTCCTCTGTATCATTTTTATACTAAATAAAAATAAAAAACAACATTAGATTTAGCATTTATTAATTAATAAACTATTATTTATAATTATTATTAATTTTTTTTCTATTTTTTTTACCACAATCATGATGAATGTTGACAAACAACTAATGATAAATAAAAAAATCCATAATAATTTAAAACTAAAAAATTGAAAAAACAATATAACTGTTGTTATTGTAATTTGAAAAATATAAACAATCATAATGTATCATTAAAATTATAAATAATAAATTAAATATTAAAAATAATTTTTGTGCCAAGAAAATAAAAAGCTAAAAAAAAAACTCAAAAAAAAAAAAAACAGCGAAAAAAAGTAATTTAAGGTTATTTAAAAATAAAACAAATGATCAATGTCTTATTTATATAATTTTTCAACAATGATATTATTTAAAATACTTAATTAATTACAATAAATGGGATTAGATTAGATAATGTGTCTAAATTATTGTCAACAAACCGGCACAATAATAAAAAAACCAACACAAAAATAATTATATACGCATTAAAATTGTAAATTAAATTTTATATAAATTGACATTAATTAAATATTTATTGATCGAAAGATTAATAAAAAAAAACTTTATTCATGTTAAGATTATTAAATTATTGTGAATACAAGTGTCCCGGGGTGTTATCAATTAAACAAATAAAAAAAAAAAGCTTTATTACACAACAAATAAGTCCTACTCTAACCTCAAAATTAAATGATAATAATTACAGATATTTATCAACAACAACAACAATAAATAACAGTTATTTTTATGAAGATAAACAAAATCAAAGATTTCCAAAACATTCACAAATTGTCATTGCTGGTGCTGGAATATTAGCAAATTCAGTTGCATATCATCTTGTTATAAATGGCTGGAATGATGTTTTGGTCTTGGAACAAAATGGGTAAACATTCAACAAAAATATTCAAAATATATTTAATAATAAATAATTGGAATTTAATAATTATAGAATTGGAAGTGGTACATCAAATTTTGGTTCTGGTACACTGGGTCTATTCAAACCAGTGGCTCATCGTAAAATGATATCTTACAGTTTAGAGCTGTACAAACAACTCCAAGCTGATGGACATGATATTGGATTTAAACAATGTGGAAGTATTAATTTGGCACAAACTAAAGATCGTGTTATAGCTCTTCAAAGACGTGTTGCATATAATAAAGCAGCTGGTCTTCATTGTGAATTACTCGATAAGAAAAAACTTGAAAATTTATATCCAAATATTTATACTGATGATATTGAAGGTGCAGTATGGGTGCCTGATGATGCAATTGTTAATCCAAAGCTAGTATGTATGACACTGGCACAAATTGCTAAAAAAGGTGGTGTTAATTATATTGAAAATTGTCATATTAAAAGAGTAAACACAAACCCACATGATAAAAGTGTTAAAAGTATTGTTACTAATCTTGGTAATGTAACATGTGAATATTTTGTTAATTGTGCTGGTATGTGGGCTAGAGATTTAGGATTAAAATGTCATCCACAAGTTAACATACCCGCATATCCAGCACAACATTTTTATGCAATAACAAGCTCACTACCAGAATGTTTAAGTAGCAATTTACCAATTGTACGTGATTATGATGCACATTCATATGTACGTGAATGGTCTGGTGAATTAATGGCTGGATGGTTTGAGCTAGAAGCTAAACCAGCTTTTGAAAATTTTAATATACCACATGGTGATTGGGCAAGACATTTGATGGTTGAAAAAAGCCATTGGATACCATTGTGGAATAAAATAAAACATAGATTTCCAATATTACATGAATTAAGTGAACCAACTGTTATTAATTGTCCAGATAATTTTACACCAGATGGTCGTTGGATACTTGGTGAAACAGCTGAGGTTAAAAATTATTTTGTTGCTGTTGGAATGAATGGAAATTCAGTTCAAGGTAATATTAATTCTTTAAAATTATTATTTTACTTTTAAAGTTATTTAATTTTTTAATAATTAATCATTCATTAAAAGGTGCTGGTGGAATTGGTAAAGCTGTTGCTGAATGGTTAATAAATGGTGAATCAACACAAGAATTATTACCATTTAATATACAACGTTTTCTTGAATTACATAATAATAAAAATTATCTTCAACAAAGAATAAAAGAAGTTGTTGGTCGTAATTATGGTATACTTTATCCTCATCAATGTGAATATAAATATGCAAGAAAATTACGTTGTTCACCATTATATTCTGTACTTGAAAATCATGGTGCTGTATTTGGAATTAAAATGGCATATGAAAGACCATTATATTTTGATTCAACATATAAAATTGGAAATAAAAAACCAATAATGCCAGCTGGTAGTTATTACAAACCAAAATTTTTTGATTTTATGAAAGAAGAATTTCAAGCATGTCGTGAAGGTGTTGGAATAATTGACATGAGTTCATTTTGTAAAATTGAAATTAAATCTAAAAATACTGAAGTTGTTGATTATCTTCAAAAATTATCATCAAATGATGTTAATATACCAATTGGTAGTATAACACATACAGGAATGCAAAATGAACATGGTGGCTATGAGAATGATTGTATGCTTGTTAGAAAAAGTGAAAATTCATATTTCATGGTATCACCGACATTACAACAAACAAGAATATATCAATGGATGTCAAAACATTTACCAAATGATCATTCAATATGGCTCACTGATTTAACATCATATTATACTGTTATTAATGTCGTTGGACCAAAAGGACCAGCATTATTATCAGAGTTAACAAATTCAGATATTAATTTACAACCATTTTCATATAAAATTATGAATATTGCATATGCATCTGATGTTATGGTAATGTCATTTACACATACTGGTGAACCTGGTTATTGTCTTTATATACCAACAGAATATGCACTACATGTTTATTCAAAACTCATTGATATTGGACGTGATTATGGTGTCAGAGATGTTGGTGTTTTGACACAAAGATTCATGAGAATTGAACGTTTTATACCATTTTGGGCTGAAGAATTAACACCATTTGTAACACCATTTGAAACTGGCTTTGGTCATAGTGTTGATTTACAAAAATCATTTTTTATTGGTAAAAATTCATTGGTTAAACAAAAATTAAATGGAGTTAATAAGAGGCTTGTATTATTCATTTTAAATGATCTTGATGTTAATAAAGATGTATGGGCATGGGGAGGTGAACCTGTTTATAGAAATAATGAATTTGTTGGTACATTAACATCATGTGGATATGGTTTTACTGTTGATAAACTTGTTGGTCTTGGTTTTATAAGTAGACCTGAAACTAAAAATCATAAATATTCAATGAAAATTAAAGTTACAACTGATTATATTATGGATCCAAGTGCAGTATATCAAATTGATATTGCTGGAAGATTATTTCCAGCTAAACCACATGTTTTGGCACCAACTGCATTGGTTGTTAAAAATAAAAAATATACACCGACACCAGTTAATTTTATCATTTAATTGATATTTACTTTTTTAATATTTTTTTTCATTAAATAATTACTAGTCATTTGTAATTTTATTTTATATTCTGTATTAAAACATTGATTTTTTTTTTGATATTTATTTTCATAATTAATCCATTTGTTTTTCTAATTTTTTTTTTTTCGTACTTAATATTGTTGATTTATATTTTTGGAGTAATAAAAATTTAATATTATAATAATCGATGTATTTAAAATTTCTTTGTTTTTTTTTATTTCAGTTTGTATTTGAGGTCAACTTGGTTTTGAAATATTATTTTTTGTTTTTTTTAGACGAAATATAAACTTATTGATAAATATTTTCTAAATTGATTTGGCCTAATGAGTTTATTTTTTTGTAAAAAATAATCTAAAATCAGAGGCAGATATTATTTTTATTTTTCATCAAGAGCTGAGAGAATTAGCAACGATAACTGGTCTCTGTTTGAGTTTTTAAATTTTCATAATTAATTAAATAAATTAAGAAATTAAACTGGACATATTGGACATCAATATGAAGACTTTTTGTTTTTTTAAATTGTGCTTGTTATTAATACAATTAAATTACGTAATACCTGGTAAGTAATTTTACAAACTAAATTATTTTTAAACGTATAATAAAATAGTAAAATTATATTTTATACAGAATATACACGTGAGAAATTTCCAGAGTTGGATAAATTTACAATAATAAAAATATCTTCAGAAGAACGTAATTACAGAATGCAAAAATGTACTTTTATAATTGAAGATGATCAAGGCCATTCTATGTCTTTCAAATTATATGATGCTGATAGAAATATCATTACAGAGAATTGGCTAGTGTATACTGGTGAAAATGGTAAAAGTTGTTCATTCGTTATAATACCAGAAAAAATAACAAATATTTTTCAAAAAAAAATTTTATATCAAAAATGGTTTATTGAAGAAATATCTGCTAACTGTGTTTTCGCCATTCCATCTATCACCGGAACATCTTGCACAAAAATACAATCTATCGGATCATATGAAACACAAAATCCTATATATTAAAACAATGTAAAAATTATTTTTCAAAATTAATATTATAAATATAAAAATAATAAAAAAAAACCTTAATTATAATTTAGAATTTGTTCTATTTTTTAAATATAACAAATATATTTTATAAATATATTTTGGGATTGATACTATTGATAATGCTAATGGATTTATTTTTCAATCGAACGTTTGATTCCATTTTTATTTTATTTCTCATCCAAAAGTTGAGGTCATTAGTAATGACTATTTCATCAAATCAAAATAAAAAAAATTGACAAATTATACTGTTAAATATAAGACATATTGGACATCAATATGCAGACTTTTTGTTTTTTTACATTGTTCTTGTTTTTTATACAATTAAATTACATAAAATGTGGTAAGTAATTTTTTTTAAATAAAATCAATAATTTATAAACGTATAATAATACAATTTAATATTATATTTTATACAGAATATACTCGTGAGAGATTTCCAGAGTTAGATAAATTTACAATAATAAAAATATTCTCACCACAACGAACATACAAAATAACAACATGTACTTTTATAGTACAACACGAACAAGGCAATTCTACAGCATTCAAATTATATGATGCTGATAAATATATCATGACACAAAATTGGTTAGTATTCACTGGTTACAGTGATAATAGTTGTTCATTCGTTATAATACCAGAAAAGATGAACATTTTTCATAAAAAATTTCTATATGAAAAATGGCATATGGAAGAAACATATACTGACTGTTTTTTCAAGCTTAAATTTATGTCTGGATCATTCTGTACAAGAAGTGAATTAATCGAAACATATGAAACACAACATCCATTATATTAAAACGCTGTAAAAATTAATATTGTAAATTTAAAAATAATAAATAAAAATACCTTAATTATGATTTAAAATTTGTTCTATTTTTTTGAAAATAATAAATCTGTTTTATAAATATATTTTGGTATTGATGTCATTGATACTGCTAATGGATTTGTTTTTTAATCGAACGTTTGTTGCCATTTTTATTTTATTTCTCATGCAAAAGTTGAGATCATTAGTAACGCTTGAGTGTGAACGACTATTTTATCAAATCGAAATAAAAAAAATTGACAAATTAAACTGTGACAAACTAGACATATTGGACATCAATATGAAGACTTTTTGTTTTTTTATATTGTGCTTGTTTTTTATACAATTAAATTACATAAAATGTGGTGAGTAATTTTATTAAATAAAATCAGTAATTTATAAACGTATAATAATACAATTTAATATTATATTTTATACAGAATATACTCGTGAGAGATTTCCTCAATTAGATGAATTTACAATAATAAAAATATCCTCAGAAAAACGAATGAACGAAATACAAAAATGTACTTTTGTAGTAGAAGATGATGAAGGCGATTCAACTGATTTTATATTTTATGACCATGATCAATTAATTGCTACAATTGGTTGGTTAATATTTACCGGCAACAATGATAACAGCTGTGCGTTGGTTATAATTCCTGAAAAGATAAAAAATAAAGAAAAAATTTTATATAAAAAGTGGTCCATCAAAGAAACGTATGCCCAATGTCCATTTTTCGTGTTACGATCCAGTTTCGACGCAATGTGTCCAGTAATTTATCCAATCAATTCATATGAAACACAAAATCCACTATATTAAATTAATGTGAACATTTTTTTTTTTTTTAAATATAACATAATAAATTTAAAATTAAAAAAATAATAAAAATCCAATGTTTTAAATTTTAAAGATTTAAAATTATATAAAACTTGAATAAAATAAATAATTTATTTTTAGTTTATCACGATGCTTATCGTGGTTTTTTTTTTATTTTTTCAAAAATAAATCATCACAGTAAATTAGCACACAAAGCTATTAAAATATAATAAACAAAAATAATCTCAATATCTCAAGATTAAATAATATTTTAAATAAAAAAAAAATTTTTTAAATTTTCTAGATTATTCTTGAAAGCATTATTTTCAATATGGAAAGTTTTTCATTTATTTTTAAAATTAGCAAGTATTTTAAATTTACCAAAAATACAAAAAAAAATATGACAACAACGTGGTCGAGTTGAAGCATCTTGCTCCATAACAAATAAGCCATCATAAAATTATTTTTTTTTCAATCTAAAATTAGATAGCAATTTAACATTTTAATCTAAAATATTTGTCTGTTGTTATTGTTAAGTTAAAAAAAAATTTCTTTATGAATTAAAATGGCACTTGGAATTTGTATGTTTTATTTTTTTTTTCCATTAGTATATTGTGTATGTGCGTTATGTATTTTTTCGGGGTGAGTAAGTGTTCCATATATAGAAAGCCGCCCACAACTATGAACCATGTCACGGATATATACCTCGGCACAAACCACCTCAGCATCACACTCTTTTTGAGTTCTTACGCTAACAAACTTCAGCAAAACTTTTGCATTTATTATTAAGTGTTTAATTTTCAAAAAAAAAAATTAAATTAATTTTTCAATTTTATTTGAAGATTTTATTTGTGATTTATCATTTTATATTTTGAGCATCAATATGCCTGGACGTCCACTATGGCAGGTGAGAGACAATATTATTTATTTTTTAATATTTTTTTTTTATCATTTATAAATAAGTGCGATTTGTTTTGAATCTCCGCGTGAGTTTTACGAAATATATACACCGCAATGAGGCGCACTATTCGCTCCAATTGAAATTAATTTCGTAATTTTAATTTAAATAAACAACAAGTGTCCAAAAATTAATCAATAATTTACTGTAAATTATATGGAAAATATATTAATCTATTAAAATAATCAAATGATAAATGAAAAAGTTCGATGTATTTAATTTTTTACTGAAATTTTTTAAATTATTAATTGGTGATTTGCAATTTTTTATATGTTTATTATTATAAATGATATAATGATATTTTTAAATTTAAAAAAAAAAAAATTTTAGTTGTTTTAAAAATATCTACTGATGCCCTTGGAATTTTGGAAATTAGTACAAAGCCGTGACCTGATCCAGCATTGAAAGATATATTTTCGAAAAAAAAAAAAATTCTATATCTTACGAATAAATTCAAAAATAAACTTTTAATTTTACAGCAATGTGCCAACACCACATCAGCAAAAATAAATATATATTTTTTATTTTTATCCCACTATATTCGATTTCATATTTACAATTTTTCATTTTAATTATAAACATAAATTTTTTATATAAATAATATTATAATATTTATTATCCCCACTCATAAATAACTCGATTAATTTTTTATCTAAAAATATAATGAACAAAAAAAAATAATAACAAATTAAATTTTCCGCATATAAAAAAATAAAACACTTAAATTTTTAATATTTATTTAACAAATATATTTATAAATTAATATATTTATTTAATAAATAATATTTCTTAAATTTTAATATTAATAAAGTTTTTTTTTTTGTAAATTTCATTTCATTTTTATTTATATTTTTTTTATATTTTATTTTATAAATTTTATATAATTAATAATGTTAATAATTTTATGTTTTTTTTTTTATTTCATAAAATAATGTGTGTGTTTGTGTAAGTGTAGAGTGTAAATGTTAATTTTTTGTGCAAGTGTATACATATATATTTTGTGTTGTGTTGTGAGTGAGTGATTTCGTGTAATAAAATTTAAAAAATTTTATGTAAAAGTGTATTTGTTTTTCGTGTAAACAATGAGTGTAATTAATTATGAAAAAAAAAAATTATTCTCTCTTTAAATTTGAGGTATAAATATCACTTATTATATAAAATTTTCACATGTGTCTTGTGTTGCCAAATCCACCATGACCAGATTGACTGGCACCTTTATTAAAACCCATTTGAAGATTTAATTGTCCTTCACTGGCTCGCAATTGATCTTCAGTAAATGTTCTTTCATTTTTTTCGGCCATTTTTGGACCTAATCTTGGTCCAGTCCATTCAGGATGTTTTTGAGTCTAAAAAAAACATTTAAAGGATCAATTTTAATTAGTAAATCATTCGTCAACTGAAGGATCAAATTAATTAATTAATTTTTCTTTGATTAACTTACAATTCTGCCAAGAGCATATAGACACAAAGTCACTTGAGGAATATTACGTTTTTCAAAAAGATCAGCTGTTTGAAATATTTCTTCTTGTGGTACTCCATATGCCTTGATTGCTGCTTGAAATCTTGAATAAAAAAAAAATATAATTATTTCATTGTCGTTTAGTTAAATTAATTTAATTCTTTTTCAAATATAAAATATTAATTACCTTTGTACATTTTCCATCAATTGAAAATTGGTACCTTTTGTTTGAATTTTTTTAACTGATCCTGGTGCAATTTTATTAATGAGATTGCAAAGAACAACTCCGTCTTTTAATATATCTTCATAATCTTTATTTGGTAATTTTTCACCAACAACTTCTTCAATCCATGCTAAAATTTCAGCTTCTTGTTCCTTATTACGTGGCTAAAAAAAAATAATAACACAATTAAAATTCAATCATCAATGAAAAGAAAATTTTACTAATAGTTTATTCAATGATTTAAAATAAATAATAATCATTTCAATCCAGTTTTAAAAATAAATCCATTGGAGAAATAAAAATTGTTTATAAACATGATTTTATGATTGTTGAAAGTCATTTTTTTTTTTGGCAGAATGATGAAATGTGTTATTGTTTAATTTATATTTTTAGACGTACATAAATTTAAATGACGCACGACTGCCAATATACTCTATCAATATATACATCATAATTTTTAATCCAATTAAAATTAAATTATAAAAAAAATAATTAAAAGTAGATATCCTAATAAATAAAAATTATAAAATAAATCAAAAATTATTATTCAAATAATCATCTACATAAAAATACACAAATTTAATTAAATTGTTTAATAAATTTTTATATATTTCTATAAAACATAATTATTTTTATCCTCGACTCGAAATTTCCACGAAATATTTCCCTTAAAATAACGAAAAATAAAATAAATAAAATCTCATTATTTCAATTCAAATTAATATATAATTAAATTACACAAAAAAAAAAAATTCAAAAGAAAAAAAAAACAATTATTTATCACTAATTTAAATATTTAAAAAAAAATACATTTAATTAATTTATTAATTAATTAATTAATTATTAAGATAAAAATTAATTTTTTTAACATACCGCCATTTGTATATATTTTTTAAATGAAAAATAATAAATTAAATTTAAAAAACAACTTGAATGATTTTAAACTTTGTGAACGAAAAATATGATACTAAGTCAAATGCAGAGCGTCGCGACGCCTATATTACTGTTACCCCCACTTAAAAATAATCATGAAAAATATTATATATGTATTTTGGCATTAATCCCATTGGATATTCATCACGCCTTCTTTCCTATTTAATGTTCACATGGATATGGATAGATCACACACCCAATCTTCTCCAACGCATGTATATTTATATTATTTCCAACGAATTTTACTGGATTTTTCATCTTCTTTTTTTATTATTATTGTTGTTATTATTATTATTAAATCATGTTGTTTTTTTTAAAAAAAACTATCTTAATTTTATTTTTTTTCTCTTCCATTTATTTGACTATTTTTTATTTTTAATTCATGACAAGCGTAAATGCTTTGAGATTTAAAACAACATGGATAAATGTATTTTTTTTTAAAACATCAAAAAATATATATATAATCCAGTATAAAGTGCTTGAAGATTATCTGATGGAACATAAAAATAAATTGTCTATATATATATTAATTTGACTTTTAAAAAAAATTTATGTTCATTTACAAATGTCTATTAATAAATATATTATTTATAAATTTATTTTTTTTTTAGTTATTTATTATATTAATTATAATTAATAGTTTGTTGTTATTTTAGAAACTTTTAATTTTTTTATTTTAATGGAAATATTATCTTTGATAATTGAATTAATTTTCACAGGAAATATTTAAGTTCATAGATGATAAATAATAGTGATAAATAATTAAAAAAAATATTCGAGTTTATAAATAATAAATTGTTAAAGAATAATGTTAATAATAATTATTTAACAACTTAAATATTTCTATAAAATTTGACTCTTATTAATTTTACTCTTTATTTGAATTTAAAAAAAATACTTTTTTGTTAATGATTAATCTAGTAAATTACAATTTTGTAAATTATTTTTTTTTGTTAAATAATTATTGTTAAATACATGATTTTTTAAATATGTAAATATATATTTTTTTTGGCATTTACGTTACTTAAACATTACAGCGTTGATATATATTTACAAAAATTATTAAGTTAAAAAAATAAAAATAAAACAAGTAAAAGTTGAATTGTCGAGTGATGTTGTCGTGTTTTACGTCAAGTTGATGTTTTTTTCAAAACCGGATATCGTATAATTATTGGAGTAATGCCAAAATAACAAAATAAATAATAATGCAACAATGTGTTGGTAAATTGAGACAATCACTGGCTTTAGATTTCGTCAATCGAAGCGTATAATTATCTATATTTATCATGACATCTCCACCAAAAAAAAAAATATCTAAATTAATAATTAATTTCTGTCTTTCATCTACTAATTGATTTTACATTTTTCCATTAAACAAACAGTCTGACAAGTAAATAAAAAATAAACCCGGAAATAATTAATCAGTATAAAAATATATAAAAACAAGAACACCTATATTTAAATTTTTCCAAGTTTGAATCACTTGTCCAGCTGCTGTCCGCCAGGTGGCGAGCTGTAGTTTAAATTTTCCGATGGAATTATGATAATTCGAGTGAATAACATCCCCGACTTTAAGAGAATTCTTTAGCTTTGCGCAGTGGCGATATCGTAACCAATGAGGTTCTACCGAGGTGCGATTATTGCTAGTTGAAAACTTTTACCAATACCCCGCCAAGACGATTTGAAATACAATCGGCTACGGCAATTTTTGAAAGTTTCTGCGGAAACTGATAAATTAATTCAAACATAAATAAATAGTCTCTCTAATAATCTAAATATATTTTAGAAATAAATGGCAATGGGAACTCCAGCCTTGATAAAAAATTGGCTTGAATAATATTTTTTATTTTTCCATTCACCTTCATTTTCTTCTTCTTTTAAAATTTGTTTATGCCAATTTAAATGACGCAAGACAAAATAAATATATTCCAGAATAATAGGATATTTTTATTATTAACAAATAAAATTTATTTATTTATTTGTTTATTTGTTTGTTGATTGAATTAGGTTGCTGGAAAGCGTGACACTGAGCAAGAAGCTGAAGCTCAACAATGGATTGAACAAGTAACTGGTGAACGTTTTCCACCTGGTAAGTTAAATAATTAGAAATTATATTATATAAAATAGATAATGTATAATTTATAAAATGTTCTTTAAACACAGAGTATCCAAAATAACAGGATATCATAAATAGGCAGCTATAGTTATATGTTATATATATTGATTTTTATATACAAAACAAGTAGCCACCATATGTTATGTTAGCATCATCATAGTATCCAGAAGCCACTGAAATTCAACTATTGATTACCCTTGAATAATAATTATAATATCATGATAAAAATTAACCCATGTGTCCTTATGGCATCCTGATATAAGGGGGTGAAAAAAATGCTGCAAGCTCTTTTTTTCTTCATCGATTTATTATGAAAAAAGCTTTATGATCAAAAAACATGGTTTATTTTGTTGAAAAAATACTAGTAAATATAAAAATTGATAAAAAAAATTAATCAACAATTTACAGTTAATAATAATTATTTAATTTTAAATATTAATTTAAAATAATTTTAATTATTTAATTATTTATTGGTGATTTTTAATTTTTCATGTATTTTTTTATAAATAATTTAACATTAATTTATTTATAAAATTATATAATAATTCATAGAAATAAAATATTAGTAATTTATTTTTTAAAAAAATATAATTATTTTGTATTTTTGATAAGGGTAAATTTTGTATTTCTATATTTTCTGTTATCCTGATGATCAAAGGTGGTTGGGGTTCGCAAGCTTCACATACTTGGCCAACAATCAACCCTTGATATTTTATATAATATTATCATTTAAATATATGTTTTCCGGGTAATTATTTTGGAGTATATGACGTTTTAAAGGTTAAAACTTTGAGTTGGTCAGTTTTGTTGTTTTTAAATTATTAAAGTTCAACAAGGCACATCAATATCATCAATGACATTGTTATTTTATTTACATAAAAATATTATTATATTATTATTATTTATTAATAATAATAAATATTAATTTTTGTTTAATAATAATTTAATAATATATCTTTGATATTTGAGTTGTAAAAATTTTATAATATTTCGATGAAAATATATAACAGCTGATGAGGGTTGCTTCAGTTTATTTTATGACTCTTCGTTTATCGTGTTATCCTGGCACTACGCGCGCTTTGTTACGTCACTATGACCCCGCCCTAACAAAATATTTAAAGGGTTAAATTTTATATACACCTAAAAAAAAAGGAAAAAAATTATTTTATAAATTTTTAATTTTTAAATAATCATTTGTCATGAATTTTAAATTTTACTTATAATATAAATAATTAAAAATGATTATTTATGTTTTTTCATCAGGTTGTTGTTAATTAAATTAAATATATTTTATTTATATAAACAAAGGATTAAATTGTTTAAAAATTATATTTAAAGTTTTTTTTGTTTATAATAAAATCAATTAAATTGATAGTTAATTTGATAGGCGTGATTTAATTTTTTTTAAACAAAGTTGTAAATATTTTTCATTGGAATTTGTAATTGAGGGAATTTTCTATTGTTTTTGGGTATATTCATTAAAGAGTAATAAGAGCAAATTAAAGCCTCCACGTTTGACTGTCATCCTGATGTTACGGAGGACATCGTGGAGGTGGCTAACAATAAAATCATCCCCCACTTGACCCATGGGTAGAAAAATATTCAAGAAATGCAGAGAACAATTTTCACCAAGCCACGTATAATAATCCCCTCTTCAACAACATTTATTTATCTTGAACAATTTTCATTTAAATTTATATTATCCTTGATAATTAAAGCAACATCAAAATCACCAAAAAAAAATATATTATTATTAATAATTAAACCCATAAATAAATTATAATCAAAACAAATTTAAAATTATTTTACCTTTCGTTCATTTATCAAAGTTATTGTATATTATATTTTAAATAATTTAGCACAATAATTAATTAGAATTACAGTTAATCAAATAAAAAAAATAAAAATAAATTAATCCAAGTGTTGATATAAATGTCTAATATCGATTTGCCGTCACTCGTTCATCATGTTACGTCGTAGGGACGCTAGAGTATTAGGAAAACATGGCTTCAAGTAACTAACACTTTCATGTACATATAAATATTTTTCCCTCGTTATTAAAACCCACCATACTATATACAAGTTAATGAATTTAATTGTAATTATTAATAATCCATCTAAAAGATCATCAGAAAGATTATTGATAAATAAATAAATCATCAAGAATCATCAATTAAAAAATAACAAAAAATTGGATACACTTTACAAACAAACAAAATAGTTAATTTAATTTTAATTATTTTAATCTTGTGTGAGGGTGATGGAATTGGGTGGTTCATGATGAAAAATGTCAAAATGTCACTCATTGGTTCGTCACGACGGCGCAAGGTATCCTTTTACATCAGGAAACTATCAGACGTTTGAGGGATTTATAGGGTTACTCATACTAACACCAAACTTACTCACAATGCCAACGTACATGTACATCAATACAACAATAAAAATAATAATAATTTAGCTTGAAAAAATTGCAACTAGTACTCAACACTGCGCAAGGTACTTTGCGTGTTATTTTAGGGGTTGAAATTTTTTTTTTTTATGTTGTTTTTGTTGTATGAATTATTTCTTTGATGCGATATTGAAAGGATAGATGATGATATTGGAGATATTTGATGCCTTCAAGATGCCAAGTGTCCATCACTTGTTCGTCAATGACAACTTGGGGGTTCCAACCCTACCAGGGTCACATCTCTCTGGGGCTATAAATTTTATTTCAAATGCAACATGTGGATCAATGAAAATTTATATACCCTATATACACTGGTGGCTATAAATTTTACCGCGTTTTTACTTCTTCTTTTGATAAATTTTTTTATATCAAGATTACTTGTATTTAATTTTTAAATATTAATTTTTAATTTAAAATTTATTAAGAAATGAATGTGTATATATTTAAATTATTTTTATTGTTTATATTTTGTTTTAATTTGTCATGATGAAATTTATCAATTTATCAATGAGTTATCTTATTACTATATACCTGTTGAATGTTGAAATTGAAAGTCGTAAATTCATGTGCAGGATGTTGCCCTGATGAAAACTGTGTTTTTGACGTGTTTATGATGTGAGATTGACATTTAATCAATAGTACCAAAACACGCAGGCGTGCTTTCACTATATAACATGCAAAAAAATATATTAAAAAAATTAAATTAAATAAATTTTTGTATATAAAAATTAATAACAATAAAATAATATTAATAATTACTTTACTGGAGAAATTAAATTGAAAATATTTTTATTGATATTCAAGATTATTGTCTTATTTTTAAATTCAAAATTTAAATACTAATGCTATACATGAAAGCTTGGATAATATGGTTTATTGATTATCTGTCTCATCACTTCCTTGATGGGGTTTACGACATTTCATACGTTTTCGTTGCTATCAGGATATCATGATACAACAAAATTTTCTCAATCGAAAAAACAAGTAAAGATAACTCGTTAAATGGAAAAAAAATATTATTATCATTATTCAGACATGTTTAATAAGAGTCTGATGACATTGACAGACCATGTTAGCTGAAAAAAAAAAAATACAAATTGATAGCTCCAAGTTTTATTTATAAAATTATAAATAAATATTTTTTAATTAATTTTTTTTACAGCCAGTTAATTAAAATATCGATTTATGTTTGTACTGTGATAAATTTTGATGATGATTTCTTGAAGAATAACAACAAAGTGTTATTAACAATTTAATCAATTTCTCGTAGTATGTATTTTTTTTTGGAGGCAAGTCACCACTCGTATGTTTCCTTAGTACCCAACAAACTTTCATATTCATACCTTGCACTATCCCCATATATGTATATATATTATTTTTTTTTTTTTTTGACAAACGTACATATACAAATAAGAGCTACTTGTTCTAAAACATACAATCCTGATTAATCAAAATCTAGTATCCATCGGCCATCGTTTTATTTGCAAATATCATTAAAAAATTTTCTATTGATTTAATAATTTTTTATATATTTACTCCATTTTTTAAAATATAAATTTTTAAAATATATTTATCCAAATTTTTTTTTTTTTAATTTGTATTATAATGTTTTAAATAATAAATAAAAAATATAATTTATTTATATTTTATTATAAATTTTATTCAATTAATTATTTTGCAAAAAAATATATTTATTTTCTAGACAAAAATATTTTGATATTTTGATAACTCTGTTGTTCGTAGTCTCCTGGCTTCCATGCGTTCTTCGATAACTAAAAAAAAAAATTATTCAAAAATATGTACATCTCCACGATGTGGATACTGCTCTTTCCCGCTTATCAAAAAAAAAAAGGAGAAAAAATGGGAAAAATAAAAAAATGTGTACAGAGTTGAATACTTCTACCCAAAAACTGTTATCCTGTTTATTGGAGACCTATCACGTCTTTCGAATGGCGTCTAAAAGTCATGTAAAATTCACTTGACGTTGTGTTGTTTTTTGTATGAAGCATATAATCTTGAAAATAATATATAAAATAAAATTTAAACTTATAAAATTATATTTTCTTTGATGTAAAATACATTTTTTAGTATGAAAAATATATTGATGTCTTGGTGGATTGAGTATTTTTTAAAAGAAATCAACTGCCCCCTTGGACTCCCTCTTGGAATAATGGGATTACATGAAGTTGTGGTTGGTCTTTTTCATCATTCCATCTACATACTCTCTCTATTTTTATTATTCTCTTGAATTCATCATTAATTTTTATATTTATATTCAAATGAAATATATTTTCAATGTCGTTCTTTCTCACACACAAATCCATCTACCAATATGTGGATGTAAAAATATAGAATGTCAATGGATGTCAAGAGGCGGAGTTCAATAATCTACGCCGGCGCATTTTATTCAGATCAATTTTTATTTTTCGGAGCAATTGTCATAAATATTTATGGATTCCTGGTGTTGAAATTTCGTATGAAATTCTTCAGATATTTGTTTAGAATTTATTCATCAATATATTTTTATTTATCTCCGTGATAAAATTGAATAACAAATTTAAAAAAAATAAATTGATAAATAAAAATAATTATATTTCACGGTGAAAATAATTTCTCCGATTTTTTGAGGAATTTGAAAAAAATCGGAGAAAGTTGGTGAAAATGCGGAGAAAATTGGAGAAATATCAAAAAAAATTTCGCCAGGGTTAATAGTATCTAGTTTTTATAATTGTATGAATAATAGCATTTGATTATTTAAATATAGTATTTAATAGTGTTCGACTATCAATTAAAAAAAAGGTATATTTAAATTTCACAGATGAAATATATTTTGGCGAATATAATTATGCAGATATATATATAATGGCTCTTATTAAATAATAACTTATTAAAAAAAAAAGAAATCATATTTAAGCAAAGCTTATCATACTCGTCTATTAGAACAACGACTATAATAATAACATAATATTATGTTATAAGAGCTAATGTTGTTCGTTGAACTTTGTTTGGAAAATGATTCAATTTATTTTAAATTTAGCAGTGGTTGATTGAAAATGGATCATTTAAAATTGAGCCTTAAATAATTTTCAATCAACCACTGCTAAATTTAAAAAAGAAAAATCAAGAATTTTTCTTTACTTGAAAAATTAATTTTCATAAAATTATAATCAATATTAAATAAACAGAAAAATAAACAATTAATCAGTTATTTATTTTTGAGAGAAAAATAAATAATTAATTAATTGTTTATTTTTTGTTTTTTTAAATTATTTCAGGAGTCAGATATGAAGATGTCCTGAGAGATGGAATTATTTTCTGCAATCTCATGAACAGATTACAGCCAGGACTAATCACAAAAATAAATACATCAGGTGGTGATTACAAAATGATGGACAATCTCAATCAGTAAGTTGAATGAAAAAAAAAATAAAATAACAACAATTTAACAATAATTTAAATAATAGTATAAAAAATGTAACCCAAAAAAAATATTAGTTTCAAAAACTCTTTGATAATCATGGACTCCTGTTGATAATTCGACTACATGCAATCGACAGTGTTTTACGTCGAAATGTTTCTCGATAAAATTTAATTTTTCACCGAGATATATCGACAATTATGTAATCCAAGGTTAAATTTAACCCAATAAATTCCACATAACATTAAAAGTAAAATTTAAAAATCAACAATCATTGCTCTTTTGCTAATTTTTAATGACATTTTAATTATTATAATTAAGTTATTAACAAGTATTAAAAATAATGATTTTTTTTATCTCAAAATTATGAGATAATTTATGACAAGATTAGTCGATAAATCGCTATACATATCGATTTAGTAGACTGATAATAATACGGAAATTGCAGTGAACTTGAATGAAAGTGAAAACAAAATAACTCTTTGGCTTTTATGCAATCCGCGTAGTGAAAGACTAACAAAGTCCGAGGTCGGAATCATTGTACATTCTTTAAATTCAGTCAACATTTTATTCATTTTAAAAAGAAAAAATTCAAGTTTATAAACAATTAATAATTAACAATTAAATTCAGTTATCAGAAAAATTTATTTTTTCATTTTTATAATTTAAAAAAATCATTTTATTATAAATAATTAAAAATAATAATAATAAATTAATTAATTACTGGTAAATTTGTTGAAATGATTTTTAAAAAATTAGCTACTATTATTTTTGTAATTTAAATTAATATTATTGTAATTATTATTATTATTTTATTGAATTTATTTATAAATTTGTGAATGAATTTTTTTTAAATAATATGATTTTATTTTTATTTGGAATTTGGATGGATTATTTTGTTGTGGCATTTTAGAAATAGAATTTCATGTGGAATTTTTAAAATAGGTACTCATATGCGGTAGACGCGCTGATAAACAAGATATCATAAAAGAGAAAAAGTACAAAAAATACCAACGATTCAACAAGTTTGAAATATCAAAATTGTTATTCTGATGTCATAAAAAAATACCTCTTTTATTATTATGTTATTTTGTTAGATTGAGATACGTGACGCGTCATTTCGCTGACAGAATTCTGACATTCCATGAACACGTGCTTTTTCTTTACTCCAGAATGTTGATAAAATTATTTGTAAAAAAATACACTAAACATGCTAGAAAAAAATAATGCAATAATAAAAAAGATAATCAATAATTTTCAGTATTTTTTAGAATAAATAAAAAAGCTGTAAATTGATTTTATAAATTATTAATTGTTGATTATTAAATTGACAAAATCTAAATACAAAATTAATTAATTAAGTCAAAAGTTTTTTGTTAAATAATTTTTTCTTTTCTTTTATTGTTTTATTAAAATTAATTATTTTTTTTTACTAGATTCCAAAAAGCTTGTGTCAAGTATGGAGTTCCAGATGTTGATTTATTCCAAGCTGTTGATCTCATGGAGAGAAAAAATATTGCACAAGTTACAAATACTATTTTTGCAATTGGACGTGCAGTAAGATTTATTTTATTATTTTATTCCATATATAAACTATTAATTATAAAGTAATTAAATAATTAATTTTTTTCATTTATTTTCATAATTAAAGGCTTACAAACATCCAGAATGGCGTGGTCCATGGCTAGGACCAAAACCAGCTGATGAAAATAAACGTAATTTTACCGAGGATCAATTACGTGCTGGTGAAGGCATGATTGGTCTTCAAGCTGGTTCCAACAAAGGAGCAACACAAGCTGGTCAAAGTTTTGGTGCAACAAGGAAAATTCTTCTTGGAAAATAATTTAATTTATTAAACAAAAAAAAAAATCATAATAAAAAATTAATAAACAATTAAAATTGAAAGTTTTTAATTTTTTTTTAATTTTCAATATTTTTAATTTGTTTATGTATTGGGAAAATAATTTATAACAAAGCAATATATGTAAAAAAAAATAAAATAAAATATAATTATTTCAATGTAATTAATTATTCATCTTGATTTATAAAATATGTTTTTTTTTAACAGCTTCAAACTAGAAGACCTAAGTCTCTCCTTTTCTGGACTTTAAATTTGTTTATTTTCTTTTTGATTTTACTCCAATTTGCTCTAAGCATTTTTTTATTTATGACAGTAGAACGCATGCGCATTGAGTTTTGTAATCGTGGCACCACACAAAGTGAAAGGTCAGGTTGGTTATTTATCCATATGGAGAATTTCATCAGCTGACAAATGACAATTGAGGCAATTGAGCAGTTATTATTATTTATTTTGTTTTGTTAAGTCATCATTAGGTAAACAAAATTTAACAATACACAAACTCCCATAAAAAATATAATAAAAGAAATGGATTTAACAAAAAGTCAAGTAGCACAACAAAATACTCCAAAAGAATCAATTCAAGTATTTACAAACTCAAAACAACAAAGTAGAAAAAACAGCCTAAATATTCAATCATCAACAGGTATTAAAAATAATAATAATAATAAATAATATTATATAATAATTTATTAATGTTTATTTTATCCAAAAAAACAAATCTATTTAGGACAAACATCACTTCCTTGTCCAGGTCGTACACAAGGTGATGGTATGGAAAACTCACCAATAAAAAATGAAACAAAAAAATTAAGTGACACATTGATTTATCATCCACAAAATTTAAATACATCATCATTAGCTCCACCACTACCACCACCAACTGGTGCAATTGTTAAATTAACACCACGTAATATAAGTAGAAAAAAAAGTGTTAAATTATTTACAACATTAAAATCAAAAGAGCCAAAATTTATACCATATGAACCATATAAAGCAGCAGTTAATCCAATAATACCATTTGAAAAAAAAAATTATAAAAAATCAATGCGTAATAATAATCTTGATATTAATGACATGATTGAACAAATGTCAATTCACAAATCAATTGAAATGGAAAAAAATGAACAAAAATATAACAAACAAATTGATGATAATGTTGATGTTGATGCTGATGATAAAAGGGAGCTAAAAGAATGGCAAATTGAAAAAATGAAATATGATTTAGAAATAAAAAATTTAAAAGAAGAAAATAGTCAATTGGAAAATCAGTTAAAATTTCAAGCACAAGTTAATGGTGAATTAAAAAATTTACTAGTTGCTGCAGTTGGTGAAGATTTAGAAACACGTGTTAATTTATTGACTGAAGATAAATTACAGCTATCAAAAGCATTATTAAATTCAGCAAAACATTTATCAACACATCAAGAACAAATTGAATGGTTGGCTGGACAATGTGAAGTATGGAGAAGTAAATTTTTAGCAAGTAGTTTAATGGTTGAAGAACTTGCAAAATGGAAAGCTGGATTATCACAAATAACAATTGATTTACAAGAAGGAATTAAAAGATTACTTGAAGAGCATGTTAGAGTACGTGATTTGTTGTTAAAAACATATAAATTATTGTGTTTATTGAGACAAAATTTTGATCCAGTTGGTGCTATGTCATTTAGAAGACATGAGTTACCAACAACGAATATTCTTGATTTGTCTGAAGGCTGTTATCAAGTATCTGAGGTATTAAAAGTACAGCTGTTATCTGGTATGGAACATATTAGTTTACAAAAAAATATCAATACAATTGGATTGGATACTAAAACAATTGGAGAAAAAAATATTGACAAGTATTTGATAAATCCAAATTTATTTATTTCTGGAATTCAACAAGATGCTGCTTGTAGTGCTGTGATGGGTGCTGCTGTTGCTGTTGGTAAATCAATTTTTTCACAGCATAATCATGAGCCAAGTATATCATGTTGTTCACAATGTAGTGGAGAAATTAAACAAATTTAATATCAATATTTTATCATCTTGGTTTGTCAAATTAATTTAATTTTTTTTTTCTTATTATTCAAATATACTTACCACGTTGTTATTAATTTATTTTTTTCCATTTTCAAATTGAGGATGATTGATTGAAGAATATTGTAGTTATGATGAAAATAAATTAATAATTTTGATAAATTTTTTTATTTTAATTGTGGCTTACCTTATTTACCAGCTGGAATTTCTATTTTGATAATCAATTGCAATTTAATGTATTTTTAAATAAATTATTTTATTTATTTATATATTTTTTTATTATAAAGATGTTGTTATTTCAATTGAGAATATAAAATATTTTTATTTATTTTTTTAATATTAGATAATTTGTCAATTTTGTTTGATAAACTTTAATAATTTTTTAAATTGATTATTAAGGCACTTGTTTCGATTGCAAGTTTCGTTTAAAAATAATTAATCTAACGACAATGTTAATAACAATTTGCTTGATTCAAACAGTTAAAAATTAAATTTTAGTTTTTTTTTCTTTTTAAAATAGTAAAATTTCTATAAAAAAATTATTGATTACTTTGGTTAAATTGTGAGTATAAAAGATAATTATTTTTCATATTTTTTTTATGAAAAAAAATAAAAGAGATTATTATTAGATCCACTGAAAATTATGATAAGGCAAGTTGTTGTTTTTTTTTTCTTTTCGATTAGGCAGGAAGACGTTTTGGATTCAAATCGTACATTCGACGCATACGTTTTTTTAATTCCTGAGGAAACTTGTCATAGCATTTTTTGCAAGCTGGTTTTAAATCAAACTCAAAGAATTTAGTTTTTTGATTCATTTTTTGATCGCAAAATGCACAAGCAAAGTGATGAACACACCAGGCTTTATTCAATGCTGTAAATACTGTAAAAAATATAAATTTATATTAATTTTTTGCTAAAGTTTTTTTGCTTTAAATGATTTAAGCAAATTTCTTACCATCTCCAGCAATAACTTGATTACAAACAAAGCAAAGATTTCCAAATAATTGATGATAATGAGTTTCACAATATGCAAGACCTTTTTTTTCATAATGACGATGTCCCAAAAATGGTTTTTCACATTTAGCACAAACAAAATGTTCAACATGCCAATGTTTACCAAGTGCTGTTACAACACGTTCCTCAATTGGACGTCTACATGCACCACATATTGGTACTCCCATTTTATCATGACATCTCAAACAATACAATTCATTCTGAAACATATATAAATTAATTTTACCACCACAATTATATTGATTTTTAATTAAAAATTAATTTTACCATTTCATTGGCAGCATAACCAGGTCTTGATCTGACCTCTCGAGCATCAGAATTAAGTTCAACACCACATGCAGTACAATTAAAATGATAAGGATGATATGCTTCACCACGAAATTTAAGTGGTTTATCATCAACAACTCCACTGCAAGTAAAAAATAAAATAAAACATTATAATTTTAAATTTATAGAACAAGTGAATTGTTTAACTTACTGGCATTGATGACATATATATTTTCCAAGAGCATCAGCTTTAACACGAGCATTGCAAGAATGACAGAGTGCACGTCCTTGACACTTGATAAATCCAGCATCAGCCAATTCACCATTACATTCTTCACAACGAAAACAACCAGGATGCCAATTTGCATTCATTGCCTTGATAACTCTACCAATAATAAATTCACCTAACAAACAAACAAACAAACAAACATTGTTATTACTCATTTATTTAGCAACAATTGTAGATAAAATTAATTAATTACCACATCGTCCACAACATGGAGCAAAAAGTACATGAAAATCATGTTCACAATATTTTCTTCCTTCAAATTCATAGAAAATTCCTTCTGGAAATGGACGAAAACATTGGGCACATCTGTTTTAATTTAAAAAAAAAATACAACAATTATTTTAACAATTATTTATTATTGATTTAATAATAAATAATATCACTTACACAAAACACTGAGGATGCCATAATTCTCCATGAGAATTAACAATTTTTTCATGTGCCTCAAATCCCTCCCTGCATCTTGAACAGAACATGTGATCCAACGACATTCCAACAATTCTAAAAACAAAAAAATCAAATGAAATAAATAAATAAATACAAGATAATTGTTATTAATAAATTAATTAAATTATAAAATAACATAATAATAATGCTGTTTATTAAATTATACCCAGTTTTTTTTAGTTTAAATTTATCTTCTTGATAATCAAGGACATTTGAATTATAAAAATTTACATTTTCATTAATTAAAGGCTTTTTATTACGTTCTGGTAATTCTGGTGGTTTATTCCACTGTGATAATTCATCATAGTCAACATCAAAATTATTATTAAATTTAGCTAATTTATCATTTTTATTTGATGATAAATTATCTCGAGAATTAACCATTCTACGATGATACAAATCACTATCTTCAATATTTAATACAGACAATGAGCTGGGAAATGAAAATGCCATTTTAATATTTTATCAATAATAACACTTATAGTAGATATTTTAAAGCAAACTTTTTATATTATTCTTAGACTAAATAAAAATCATGACATCACGAGATGAGAATGCATAGAATACTGAAAAAATTTACTAGTCAATATAACAAAATGATAAGATAACATTGAGAATTGATAGGAGGATATATTTATAAAAAAATATCACGTGATTTATTTGCTGTCATCAATGAGTATCATCAGGTAAACTTTAAAAAAAAATATCTCTTGTATTTTATGGACATTTAAAATAACAGTTAATAAATTTTTTAAAAAATTTGTATTACTAAAAAACATGCAGTAATTATTAATAGATAAAAAAAAAAGTAATTAATTCTAAATTTAAATAAAAGAAGATTTAGGTCATTGTAAAAAAAAAAAATTAATAATTGTTATTAAAATAATAAACAAGAAAAAAAGGCAATAATAAAATTGTATTTATTTTTATATTATTTTTAATAATTGATTTATGTTTAGGAAATTATATTTTGAGTTATGTTTGCTTATGTCAATTCCATAAATAGAAGTGTTTCTTACCCTGGCATATTGTTGCTTGATTTCTTGTACAGTTAGTGTAAATAAAAAATGTAAATTAAATTAACCAGGATAACTGTAAATGATTTTTAATTTGTTTGATAATTAATAGATAAATAGAAAATACTAAAATATATATTTAATGAATATTGTCAAATTTAATTGTTAGCTAGTGTAACTTTACTAACTTTGGCTTTTTCTTTTTGCCCACACACAATGGCCTTGTATTAAATTAACTGGATTTAATAATAAATAAAAATAAGACAGAAAATTGGAGGTGGAAAAGTAACACAGTCCAAAAAAACAAAAAGACATCATGCAAATATAAATTTTTTATTTTTCATTTCAGTATATATTACCTTAATTGTTTATAATATTATTTTTTTATATAATTTTTATTATTGTATTTTATTTTGACAAAACAGATGATGTCATTTTCATTTATGGAGTTTTTTTTCAAGCAGAGTTGGGATTGATTGGAATCAAATATCAATCAATTATTATTTTTTAAAATATTTATTTCCAAGCTATAACAATATCATGTTTAATATTTAATTGTTGTTAAATATTTATTATTTATTTTTTTTTATTTATCCAAGAAAATAGTTGAATAATAATTATTTGGTAAATTAATTTTCAGTTATTTAATTTTTTTAAGGTTGGCTGTTTGATGGATGAAAAGGTTCAACATGGCTGCTATAAAAACATTGGATTTGAAAAATAATAAAAGCATTATAATTTGTAAGTTTGAAAGTATTTATTTATTTTTTTTTCATAATAAACATGAAGACTAGAGTCTTCATGATAAAGTGCAAATTATAAAGTATTATTAAGTGATATTAAAATGTGTTAATCATATTCAATCCATTAAAAATTAGCCAAATTCATTTATAAATAAGCCAGTAGTGATATGTGTTGATGGATTAATTGGATCCTTGAACACTTCCACCTCTACGTCCATCAGCAACACCAAGGATACTATCACCTTCTCTTGACAAAGCACAAATGGCACTGGTGATTCCTTTCATTTCAACAGTATTATGTTTATAAACTTCTTTAAGTTGTGTGATGACATCACTTGATTCTTCATAAGAAAGTTCCATGGGGAAGATTTCTTGATGCAATCTTGGTGCATCAACAGCTTCTTTAAGTCCTTGTTTCGACCACAAGTATCTAGCAAGTACCTAATGGTAAAAAAGAAAAAAATTTATATTTAATTATTTAATTGTAATTTAAATGATTAATAAAAATATTTATTTACTGATGAAACAGCTGTTGTTATTTTAGCTCCTCCAGTTGCTCCAATAACCAACTTGACATTGTCATTTGAATCAACAATAATTGAAGGAGCCATTGATGATAATGGTCTTTTATTTGGTGCAATTTCATTGGCTTTTGATTTTGGTGAAAAATCACTCAATGCACTGTTTAATATAATACCAGTTGATTCACTGACAACACCACTACCAAATCTAATTAACAACAACAAAAATTTAATATTATTTTGTTGTATTTTAAATACGAGCTGGTATCTAGATTGTTTTTTAAACTATATGTAGCTTACACTCCATTAAGACTGCTTGTTGCTGATACAGCATTACCATCAGCATCAATAATTGATACTTGAGCTGTACCTTCATCTTGAACATCTACATCAACACCATAATGACTTGCTTCATGTGATGTTTCTTTATCATTAATTTTTGACTTAATTTCTTTTGCATATGCATCAGAAGTTATTGTTTTCAATAACTATAAAATAAAAAAAAATTAATGATAAATTTGTTAAATATTAATTATTGATAATAAATTACCTCATCAAGTGAGCTAACATCAGGATCACCCAATTTGCTTTTTGCTGCTACAGAGTATTTCCATATTTCAGAAAGTCGGTGAAGTTTCAATGCTGCATCAGAGCTTACCAAATCGTTTCCATATTCATCAATAATATTTAAAGCAAGTGCAAGAGGAGCTCCACCACCTGGTGCATTTGCTGTGTATAATGTTAAATCATTTAACAGTGTTGTTTTCAATGGACTTGCCCATTTAGCTGTGTAACTTGACAAATCATCTTTTGTCAATGCACTTGATTTTTTACTTAAATCACCAATGATACTTGAAGCAAGATCACCCTTGTAAAATTCATCAGCACCTCCTGATGCAATTGTTTTCAATGTATCACAAAGTTTACCTGGATTTACAGTGTCACCTTCTTTTTTCAAAGCACCACCATTTGTATATAATGCCCTGGATAAATAAACATTTAAATAAGTATAAAAAAATAAAATTTATTAACAAAAAGAAAAATAATAATTACGTTAAAGTGTCATCTTGATTGATAGTATCAGCTGATGAAGCAATAGCTTTTGCAAGTGCTTTTGATATTTGATATCCACTTTCACAGAGTTCAATTGTTGGTTCGAACAATTTTTCCCATGATAATTTACCATATTTTTTATGAGCAACTCCATAACCAGCAATTTCACCAGGAACAGCAATTGAATTGACACCAGTCTTTGATGCTTTTGAAATATCACCTGGTGCTTTTTCTCTGGCATTTAAAAAGTCAACATTTTTACTTGCCCGATCATAAACTGTCATGAAAAATCCACCTCCATAACCAGCCAAATGTGGGTGAACCAAATTGTTGCAGATCATTGTTGCTATTGCAGCATCAACTGCTGAACCTCCATTATTCAAAGTTGACCTTTAAAATATAATTTAAAAAATATTTAATTATTATAATAGCAATTATATATTTTATATAAATTTTAACTTACGATCCAATTTCAGCACACTTGTTTGCACCAGCACAAACTGCTGATTTTTTAAATTGAGCAGAGACACTTGGATCTGCAGAGTAACATTGGTATTTTAACAATACCAATGCAACTGTTGTTGTCAGTATATATTTCGAAAACATTTTCGAGAATAATAACGTTGTTTTTGCTTTTCAAATTCAGAAATTAATACTTTGAAGACTGAAGATTTGTTTGTGATTTGTATACCTGAATTTTGGGGCTTATATACCCAATCTTCTTCCTGGTTTTGCACTGGTGATAATATTTATATTACATTTTCTCCAATAGATGATTCTTCCTCGTGTCGTTATTTACTGACATTGAACAAAATAGACCAATCATATTTGAAATGTTAAATTTTTATTATATACTTTTATTGTTGAAGTAAATTTTACGAGTATATTTTTTATTATTAAAACATTTTTAAATAAATAAATATAAATAATAATAATAATAATAATAATAATAATAATAATAATAATAATAATAATATCAATTAATTTAATCTAATTCAAATTAATTTAAAATAATTTAATTAATTTAATTCAAATTAAACATCAAAATTAATTTACGAAATTTTTTATTTCTTTGCATTTGTCAATCAACTGGAATTTAAATAATAATTTCAATTCAAAAATATTTATTAATTATTTTTTTAAATGATAGATTAATTTATAATATTACTCAATAATAATTTTTTTGTTTTAATATATTATTTATTATACAATTGAAAAAAAAAAGATTCATCAAAATGATATTATTCAGCTTTTAAATTTAAAATTTTTTTCAACTTAAAATTACATTTTAATGAGAGAAATAAATTTATAAATATTTCTTTGATAATTGTTTTTTTTAAAAAAATGATTTTTATAAATTTTATAATTTATTTTTTAATGATAGTATATTGTAATATGTAAAAAAACGAAAAAAAATGAAAAAAAACGAAAAAAAAGATGTAACACATGTGTTCAGGTAAAATTAAAAAATAAAATTTATATATTTTTTTGTGTTTAATTATTTATTTAAATCTTAATAATAAACTTCATACATTTTTTTTTATTTAAATATATTTTTCTATCAATTTTAAACTGAATTTTAAAATGATAAAAAGTAAAAAAATATATTTTTTTTTATTGTTTATTTAATTAAGTAAATAATTTACTTTTATTTTTCTTTTTTTTTTTGTTCAATTTGATTATTATTTTAATATTAATTTATTAATTGAATAATTTATTCAATATTAATTTAATTTTCTTTATTTAAATATTAATTTAGAACTATTTATTTAATTTTATTTATTTAAATATTTCAAGGTTTCAAAATTAATTGCATTTTTCATTTAATGTACTTGTTTTTGTAATTTTTTATTTTTTCTAGTCAAGGTCTCAAAAACATGTACCTGCAAAATATTCTTATCAATTTTAAACTTCATTTTTCAATAATAAAAAGTAAAAAATTCATTTGATTGTTTTTTTATTAATTTTTTGTCCTCATTTATTTCTCAAAGTCTAAAAAAAATATATACTTTTGCTATGCATTCTTTATTTTTCCATATATTCTTATCAACTTTAAACTGGATTTTAAAATAATAAAAATTTTATTCCGCATTCATAGCAATAGATAACACCATGACCTCGATAAATAATAAAAAAAAAAAAAAAAACTGAAAAACAACTAACAATAATTCCATGGTCATCTATCATAATTTATCAAAATGTCCACACTTTGGAAAATTACCAGGAACCTTTGGAATATCTTTATCATCACCAACTTTAAGCACAAAATTCATTCCCATATCCATATGATTTGCAATGTGACAATGGACAATCCAATAGCCTGGATTTTTAGCAATAAATCTAATGACAAGAAAACCTTTTGTTGGAACATTTACATTATCTTTAACTGGTGCCCGATTAAATTTTTTTTTAATCATTCCATGTTGATTTAGATGTTTAACATAATCAAGAGTTATATTTGAGCCAATTGTTTCCATCGAAACAACGTAAAAATCATGACCATGAATATGCATTGGATGATCTTGATCATGATTACTGCTTGTATCAACAAATACCATCTCAACAAGACTTCCAATTTTTACATTGTAAATTGATAAACACTTGCAAAAATCATCAATACATTTTTTATTTGTATAATTTCCATTGTGACAAATTTTTTCAGCTGGTGTTTCATCAGCTTGTGAGGTCAGTGGTGATGATGGATAATCAAATGCAACATTATTTATTAGTGGATATGGTCCAGGAATAAAATAAGAATCTAAACATAAAAAAAATTGTTAATTTAATTTTGTAATATTTAAAATTTTATTTATCTACTTACAATAAGTGTTGAATGAAAATTTAAAATAAAATACATCATCTGGAATTTTTGATATATTATCTTGAATATCTTTTGATTTATTTAAATCAACAAATTTAATTAGAGAACAATTTTGATAATTTTCTTGTAAAATATTAACTGGATTTAAAAGCTGAAATTTAAATTGTTTAATTTAATTAATTTTCCATGTAAAAGAGACATTAATTTGTATTAATTTTTGATAATTGGTTTTTAATTTATCGTTATTTTTTCTTACAACTCCTGATCTGTATGAATTTTTATAGCCAATCGCTTCACTTGGTTCATTATTTTCCACTTCATTATAATGAAGCACAGCAACTTCTGAAGCTTTAATATTTTTTTTGAAACAATCACCAAGTCCTCGATATCGTATCCAATAATTTTTAGGTTTTTTATTTGCATTAAGAACAAAATCATAACGTTCACCAGCATTTAACATAAAAGAATCAACTAAAAATTAATTATAAAATAAAAAAATATCTAAATTAATAATTAATTTACCTTCAACTGGTTCAATCTCTCCAGTTTCCGATGCAATAATAAGCAATTTATGATCATCAATTGACACTTGAACTGGACAATAAATTGGACTATTAAAAATAACTCGAAAACGATATTTTTTATTCTACAAAAAAAAGTAATAAATTTGAAAAAACAATATAAATTAATTTAAATAAAAATAATAATCAACAACTTACTTTATCAACATGAAATATTTTTTTTGGTATATTAAATGTTTGATTATTTTTATTAAACAATACTTGTGATGATAATCCATTTATTAAAAAACCATATCCATAAACATTATCAAATCTATGAAGTGCTGTTGATAATTTTGATTCTGTTGTTGTATCATACCAGTGCCATATTATCATGACATGTTCAGCAATATCATAGTCATAATATTTACTCAATGAATCATTATATTTTCTAACAATTAAATTGCCATGTAATCCATCAGCTTCTTGAAATCCTATTTGTAAATTAATTTCTTTATTTAATTTAATTCATTTAAGTTAATAAATATTTTTTTTAATTACCAATATGAGAATGCCACATATGTGTACCACTTGGTGTAGCAATAAACTCATAAATAAATTTATTATTTGGTAATACTGGACACTGAGTTATAAATGGTACTCCATCCATGTAATTTGTATTATTTTGATGTATTCCATGCCAATGAATTGTCGTTGATTCACTGTGTAATTTATTTATCACTTTAACTTTAACAACATCTCCTTCACAAACCTATCAACAAAATAAAAATATACATTTAATAATAATAATTTAAATATAATATAATATAATTTTTATATATTTACCTGGATGCTTGGTCCTGGTAGCATATGATTAACAACTGATACTGTTCTTACATGTCCACCAGCAGTTATACAACCTTCTAAATAACAATCACTCAAAACAAATGGACAATTTTTACATGAATAACTCATTGATGTATCTTGTGAGACAACAAATTCATAATAACATAATTTTTTATCATGATTTTTACACTCTCTGTAACAATCATGATTAATACCACCAGATATATTTGGATTTGAATAATTTAAATCCAATGATTTTGACAAATATCCATTGATAATATTTATCAAATAAAAATAAATAATTACTAATAGTTTTTTCATAGTTATTTTGTTGTTTTTAATTAGATGTTTATTGTTTTATTTGACTGATAATAAAAGACAAACACATTTATTTAATTTTTACTTATTTTATCAATAGTATTTATTTACTTTTTTTTACATTTAATCAATTATCAGATATTGATAACAATTATTACTGAGGATTTTTAAATAGAGTAATAATAATACTCGACAATTTGCTATTTTTTCTTATTTTTCAGTCAACTTGATAAAATGTAGCACTGAAATTTTTAACTGGTTACGTATTTTTGTTTGTCAAAATATAACATTTTAATTATTTAAAATGGAATATTCTTTTTTTTATCATTTAATTTATATTTTAATTTACAACGATGATATTTAACAATTTAAAACTGGGTTATTTAGATATTAATTATCCACGAGCGCATATGAAGGAAAAAAAAAGAAAAAAAAAATATAATGAAACAGATAATATTTGTGCTGGGATTATGGGATTTTTTGAAGACAATTTTTTGTTTTTTTTTTTTTAAATTAATTATCTTTTTTCATTCGGTTTGAGGTCATTCTGTAAATAATTGAATCTCTGCCTGGATCCATTTCAGCGATAGCAACTGTAAAAATTAAATTAAATTATAATTTAAATACATTTTTGTCTTTTTTATTTAAAAAAATTTATAAAAAATACTTACTGCAAATTGCAAGAAGCGAGAATATAAGTATTATTCCAAACCAAAGAAATATATTAAAAACAATTGGATAATCTTCAGCATAAAATCGAGCCAAGTTCATTGTATTCTGAAAAAATGAAAACAAATAAATTAAAATAAATAAAAACCTCTTTATAAAAAATAGGAAAAAACAAAAATCAATAAAAATATAATAATTATAAACATAACTGTAAATAAAATAACATAAAAAAATATTAATAATCAAGCAGCATCAATTCTACATAAAATAAAATAATTAAAACTTAATAAAATAAAATAAATTTGTTGATAAAAGACCACAATAAATGTGCATCACTAATTGACTAGTAACGCCTACCAAAAATTCCAAAAAATAAAAACAAAAATTTAAAAAAATTAGGAATAATTCATGATCAATGTTACAGGTAAATTTTTCGTTTGTAAATTTTGTCAATACCTCATCTGGTAAATTAATGATTTCTTTACCAGTCATTGATTTAATTTCAGGTTTAAGTGTACTTGAAATAATATCAACTTTATCAGACTTAATTTCAGTTGTTGTTGTTTCATTAACATCATTAATTCTAACTGATTTATCAACATCATCATCTTCTTTATTATTTTTAGCCTCATCATCATCATTACTATTATTTTTAGTATCCTCTTGATTCCTATCCTCGTTGAGCTATTAAAATTATTATTCATGGTAGTTGTGTTAGTAATTAAATTAATTATAATATTATCAATAATTCATTTGTGATTAGTAATTCATTTATCATTGGCGTTACTAGATAAAATTGGTGCAATAATCATGCAATTAAATTTTATAATTATCACCACATTTATCATCAATTAATATAAATAATTTAATATATTTTTTTTATACCTGTGTTGATGATTCTTTGGTGATTGGACTTGAGGTAACAGCACGACGTGATCTTGTATTTTTAGATGTTTTTTGTGCATCATTTGTAAATGCAGCAATGAATACATTATTTTTATATGCATTTTTAAATTTAGATGATAATTCATTTAATGCATCGTTCAATAATTGTATGGCTTCATTGTAATGTAGTGAATTTTTACCATGTTCTTTCATGATTTTTGATAAACCAGATACAACAAACCAATAAACATCAGTTTTATCATCAGCCTTGACAGTTGTATCAACTCTTTCAGCAATTGCACGAATAACTTGTACTTCTTCAATGAATTTTTTATCAATATCATTATTATTGTTTAAATATTTTAAGTCAATTTTTTTTGTTGTTAATTGACCAAATAATGCTGAGTGTCCAAGCTAAAAATCAATATAACATTTTGTAATTATTTGTGTTGTTTTATATATTATGTTTTGGTATACTTACAACTTTTAATCCATCATTGGCATTTATTCTAACAAGTGTATTGTTATTGTCATGTCCATGAAGACGTGTTGATATTGCCTGCCATGTTGTTTCTTCATCTTCATCAGCATTTAGAGGATAACGTACCTCTTGATTCAATGAAAATGGTTCAATACTTTCAATGGCAATAGCTACAACTGCTTCAGGTGGTTGAAGAAAATCTTTAACTGATAAACCATCCCATGGTTTAGCCTTGATACAAAATAAAAGTTAATTAAACAATTAAATCATTATTTGATATTTATAAAATTATTAAAATATATTAATATAATTACATATGATTTTGATGAATAACCAAGAACAGAAATAAAGACATCTTTAAGTTCACTTTGTGATAGCTCTGATTTACCACTAAATTGTAAATTTGTTGGACTATGAAGAATCACAAATTCACCATCAGCATAAACTAGATTAAAAAAATTAAATGAATATTATAAACTAATGATGATTGTTTGGATATTAATGATGATGATATTAATTGCCACACCCAGTGAAAATAATATACAATTGTCATGTGGATTGAATATAATTTTAAAACTTCCATATTTGTTTAATAAAAAATAATTAATTATTTACCTGATGTTAATGCAAATGCAAATAAAAATATAAACTTCAACATTTTTATATTATTATAAACAAATTTATATAATTTATATTTTGATATTTGTTGTACTGTTTTTTTAAGTTGTTTTTTTTAAGAAATTGGAAATTTATAATTTTTGACTTCCAAGTTGTGAAAAAACAGATAAATGATCATATGACTACTTATGACTACAAGCTGTACATTGGTAGTGGTGATGTTTTTTATATATATGTACAATACATACATGTAAATTAATAAACAATTATTATTATTTATTATTATTATTTATATTGGTAAACTGCTTTATCGACAGTTGAGATTGATAGTTGATATTTCTGCCACAAGAAGAATTTTTTTTTAAATTTAATTTGGAAAAATAGCTGCAATTATTGACCGAATTTTTAATATTTAATTTCAATTGTTTATTTATTTGTTTATTAATTTATTTTTCGGAATTTTTTTTTATTATCATAATTAATATTTAATTTAGATAATTATTCAAATTAGTAAAAAAAAAAACATTAAATATCATTGAAAAAATAAAGGAATTCATTTCATCTTCAAAAAAAAAAAAAGGAAACAATTTTTAAAAAGGAAAAAAACAAAGATTAATTTAAACAATAATAATTAAAATTATGAATAATCATTAATTTATTTTATTTTAATATTATCTTTATTCTATTTCAAAACCACTTGTCACTTTTTTTTTTTTTCACAATGAAAAAATAAAAAAATATAAAACAAATATTATAAAATATAAAATAAAAATAATTAAAAATTATAATGGTTTACAAATATATATATATATATTATTATATTTAATATAATAGATAGATAGATTTGATGAAACATTAAAAGCATTGATTAAAATATTTAATTGTTTTTTTTTTATGGGGTTATTTCAAATTATTTTATTCATAGGCAAATTTTATATCCCGTATCATATTTCCATCATTAATACACAAATAAAATATCAATGATTTATAGATGATTTATCATTTTTTTATTTTATTTTATTTGTATTTAATTTTTTCACTGATTATGAAATTCAATTTTTTTTTTACGATTATTATTATCATTATTATTACTATTATTATTATTTATTAATATTATTATCATCATCATCATCATTATCATCATCATTGTAAGCTAGAAATTCATGTTTGGTAGTTGCATTTTTTTTTTTAAACGAATCCTTTGTTTTTGAGATTTTATTTTTCTATTTTTCAGTAAAAATTTTTTGTTGTTTTTTCTATTCCAGTTGGATAATTTAGCTTTTAATTGTTTTATTATTTTTAATTGTAAAAAACATTTCAAGTATCAAATGCTAAAATAAATAGTCTAGTTAAAATTTATGTAAAAAATTTTTTTTCTCCTCAAGATATGCATAGTACTTTTATTTTTAAATTTTATTGTTTAGTTTTTTTTTTTTTTTTATCCATGTCCTTGTTTTTCACGATAATAAATTTTTAAATAATTTATAAAATAAAGAAAAAACAATTTATAGAAATATTATTATTAATATCAATATTATTTTTAAATATTTAATGAAAATCATGCCAATATTTCGTTGTGGACGTTTTAATACAAACATTAATTAATTTTTTTTTAAATAATTTTATTATTATTATATAATCCAAAGATATTTGTTGAATTTATTAATATTTTTTACTCAAAAAATTTGTATTTGTATACACATATATAAAAGTGATTGTAATTTTTAATATTTATGTTTATGAAATATCACATCGCATTTTAGTTTTACTATGTAAGATGTTGATTAATTATTATTTTATTAATTAAATAAATAATATTACGCTCTTGCGATTTGTTTAGAAATAATCCAGCAATATTTGAGGTGTTTAATATGCACAGTAGTGGCAATAAATTAATAATTAATCAAAAAAAAAAAAAATTAAAAAAAAGCAACAATACCATGAAAATTGTTGTAAATACTAGGAAATTATCCTAAATATTTTTCATTTAATTTAATTACTTAATGTATTATTTTTTTTTTTTGTTTTTTATCAAAAAGAATATTTATTTTTATTTTCATTATAGATATTTTTGTTAAAAAATTTATGATGCAAAATTATCTTGATAATATCTTGATTGCACAGGTATTAAAAATAAAATTGTTTTTTTATTTTTTACTGCAAACTACTGTGTGGACCACTTTACAATTGATATATTTTTACTTGATTATTATTATTATTTTGATTAACGTTTTTCGTTAAATTTTATATTCGTTCCATTTCTATTAACCTGTTTTAAATGCATTGATTATTTATTTAAAATACCAGAGCACAAAGGTACGTGTCAATAAATCCGTTAAATTTTTAATTTTATTTTTCTCAAATTTTCATGTTTTTATTAAAACTTTTAGATGTAATTATCAATTAAAATAGAAAAATAATATGAAAAAAAATTAAATTTATAAATTAAAGCTAATTGTTTATTATTAATAATATTTAATAATAATAATAAACAATGTAAATTAAAATAAAAAAAAAATTTATCCTGAAATGATACAAAATATATATTAACTTTCATTGCGTACATGGTAAAATTTATTGATGCTTATTATAAAAGGNTTAAAATAAAAATAAAATTTATCCTGAAATGATACAAAATATATATTAACTTTCATTGCGTACATGGTAAAATTTATTGATGCTTATTATAAAAGGACATTAAATTAATAAAAGATACTGTCCTGAGACGTGCATATTATTATTATTTTTTTTTATGTGTATGTATTGAAAAAAAAAAAATGTTGTATAGTGTGTACATTTGTTTGCATATGAAATTTTACGATAATATTAAATGTTTATTTTTTATTTTTTTTTTAATTTAAATTTCTCCACCTCTGGCTCTGGGGGATTGATGTTGTCATCTTGTTACATTAATTATGTTTTAATGATTCAGCTGGATTCTTTTTCCTTGGCATCTAAAATAATATTATTATTAATTTTTTAAAAAATTTATAAATTTAATAGTAGTTTAAGATAATTTTGTGTAAATTAATTTAATAAATATTTTACCATTATCGCATTTATCTTCAGATGTACCATTGGTCAATTCAGATTCTTTTTTTTTGTCATTATCTTCAGACTCAGTTGTTGCTGCTTTTTTTTCTTCTTGATTTGCATTTTTTTTATCCTTTCCTTTGCTCTTTGCTGGAGTTGCTGGTTTTGGTTTTTGTTCCAAGCTTGGATCAAGTAAAATTTTACCTATATTTTTACGTTCTTGCATTTTTTGCATTGCTTCTGGAACATCTTCAAGTGCCCATATTGAATCAATTTTTGGTTTAATATGACCATCATTCCATAATTTGAATACTTGATCAACTGCTCTTGCAACAAATGCATGACCACCTTGTTGATGCATCAAATGACGTAAATTAAAACCAGAAATTGTTTTATTTTCTTCAAAAACTTTAAGGGGTGAAACTTTATCAACTTGCCACCACTGTAATTAAATTTCAAGAATTAAAAAATTAATAAACAATAAATAATAATAAAAAGATAAATTTAAATAAAAAATTAAATGACATACAGCACGAGCAGCTGAGAAGTAGCTTCTTGTTTCACCAGTTACAAGATTGTTTGATCCATAAAGAATATATTTTCCCATTGGTTTCAACAAGTTATATCCCTTGTTGCATTCATCACCATACAAACAATCAAGAACAATATCTACACCCTCTGGTGATATCCTAAAGAAAAAAAATAATGACAATTTAGTTATTTGGGCGTGTCATGAAATTGTTTTATTTTATTTTTCTCTTTAATTATCTTTACTTACTTTCTAACTTCACTTGGATAATCAGAACCACGCTCCAACAAATGATGAATTGTATTCTGAGACTTGAGTTCTTCATGTTTAGCTTTACCACTGACACCAAATACTGTCACGTCTTTGACAGTTTGGGCAAGTTGAATTATTGCCTGGCCCTGTAAAAAACAAAATACACAATTTATTTAATAAATTATTAACTATGTTTCAAAGCTTATGAAAGTCAGTAATAAATAGTGTAAATTTTTTTTTTTTCTTTCAAATACACTGAATGTGTTAATTAAAGAAAAAAAAAAAAAAAAGTTTTCTTTAAATTAAATTTCTATTGACAACAGAAATTCAGTACTTAAAGACGTTCTTTCATATTCGAAATACGAGACAGTATGTAACCTGTGTGTTGTCAGTTCTTGTCGACAAATAAAATAAAACCAAGATGTTAAAAAAAAAGGGTCGAAAAAATATACACACACACACACACACACAACGTGGTAAGAAAAAATTCTTCAACAAAAGTAGCATTCATTATTTCCAAGAAGGGAATAAAACGCACTTCTTTTTTAACATTTTACGTTGTTAAATAATTATTCTATTGAAGACACTCTAAAAGATACAAACCACACGAAAAAAAAAATATCATGAACGCATAAAAAGTGGCTAAAAAAAAATATACAAAAAAAGAATTACGTGAAAAGAAATTATAACATTAAAAAAAAAAAAAAGCCTAAATAATACTTTGTTATTTTTAAACTTGATCCAAAAAATTTACAAATAATAATTTTCCTTTGATTAAACTAAATTGATAAAATTAAATAACATCTCTTAAAAAATAAAAAGAAAAAAAAAACATCTCAAGAAGCTTTTAATAAATGAAATGAAAATTTATATAACAAAATTTATATCTAAATGTAATATCAATATAATGAAAAAGAAAAAAAAGTGATAGTGTACATAGTTTATACAGTGTATACATAAAAAATCTATATAAATAAATATTGAAGTGGGCAAACACGTGTCGCCTTAAGTACGTTCAGACGGGGCGCGGTCCAATGGTGGCAAACGCATTTTGGTCGATGAGAAAAAAGTGAGTGAGACTGGTAGAGAGAATATTACACCCATATACATATATATATATTTAGATAAAAAGCTATAAGCCCTGTTGCTGGGCAACGAAAATCACCCACCAACTACTTTATATAAACCACCCCCCAGCATCCCAACAGATTCCATCTTCTCAACTTCTGTTGGGGCGCGGCAACGTGACAGTCATGTCTCTCATTCTGTCTTTTTTTTTGCCACTATAATTCTCAATGCACACAGACATTTTCTCTCTCGTTTTTATTTCCTATTTTTTTTTTTTTATGTACACCACCTCTTTCCACCCTGGCAAATGGCAGTAACCTGTTGAGTTTGTATTGATCTTTTACAAATCTTGAGTCTGATGCTATGTACTGAATATTGTCCAGCATATATTATCATTTCAAACACACACACACGCCGATGGACTTTTAGTAGTATTAAATTTTACAATTGAATGCTAAAGAATTTTATTATAAAACAACCCCATTTGAATGAATAGTCTTGAGGTCATTGGTCTTCTTCTTGGTTTTCATTAAAATATTTGTCTAGTTTTATACGAATATTTTTGATTGATTAAATTGATTTTGAAAAAAAAATACTTACTACACCACCACCAGCACTGTGAACAAGTAAACTTTTACCAGGAGTTAAACATGCTACTTCAAAGAGTAAAACATAAGCAATTGTGTAATTTGTAGTTATTGCTGCAGCATCAAGATAACTCATGTTATCCGGTAATTTGAAAACGTGTGTTGCTGGTAATGCAATTAATTCAGCCCAACCTTTGCAATCTGGCATTGCAACAACTCGATCACCAATCTGTAAAATAATTATTAAATAAATATATTACAAATTTAAGTTAAAAATAATCATCAACAATTGGCAGGAAGAAGAAGAAGGAAAAGAAAGTACATTAGATAAAAAATAAAAAAATAAAACTAACAAATTGGAAGAATAAATGCTCGAGTAAAATTAAAAGAAATAAAAATAAAAAAATAAGGTGGAGTAAGTTGGGTGAATGATCTCAGTTTATAGTGTGGGGGAGGATGATGATGATGATGATGATGGTAACGGAAGACTTCGTAAATTTACAGACAAGCGACAACACTGGGGCATCGAAACCTTGGAACAGTAAGACTCGTAAAACCACACCCTGAATTTACACGCGCTCTTTCTCTCAATAACTCGCGACCCCAAGGGCTCAATTTTTTTTTATTTTTCTACACTTGGAAATAAACTCTATTTATCTTACCAAAAAAAAAAAAAAAAAACTTTTAAATTTTTTGTTATCATTAAAAAAGAAATAGTTCAAAGTTAATTTGTCTGTTTTAACTATTCTCTGTTATTTATCATACTTTTCCGGGGTTCAAAAAAAAAAATATGTACTAAAATAGAATTATACCTTTTTTAATAAATACATTTAAAATAAAAATAGAAAAATGTATTTTTTAGTTAATAAAAAAAGGAAAATTTAAATCAGTATAACTAGTAGAATTATTATTTAAAAAAAAAATCTTACCGAGAAATTTTCAACACCTTCACCAACAGCTTCAATTTCACCAGCACATTCAGATCCCATAATAAATGGTGGTTTTGGTAGTGCTTCTCCTGCACCACGTCTTATCATCATATCTTGGAAATTCAATCCACTGCAAGTAAAATTAAAAAACATTAAAATCATTATAAAATTAAAAACTACAAAAAAAATTTAAATATTCATTAACCGTCAAAGCATCATCAAACTACCCTTCATTATAATTTTCTATTTTTTTAAAAAAAAGATAAACGTCAAAGAACAATATTATCATGATTATATAGGAAAAAGAAAAAAGAAAAAATTTATTTTGCAAGCTGATATCAATTTGGCGCCACACGCAATGATTATTTTTTATCACTAAATCATACACACACACACACCCTTATTATAACACACACATATTATCATGTGAATATTTAATTATATAACTTAACTTGAAGTCACATTTATTACTAATAGTCATATCATGTTTCGATTTCATCAATAAATATATTATTTTTTCTTCAAAGAAATTATGACTCACAAATTGAGATTATGATGATGCTCTATTTAAATTTAATCATGAATCATTAACCAGTATAAATAATGGTAATTTTTGGAAAATAAAATCATCAAGATAAATATTCTTTATGGCTATTTATAATTTGTCTCATTAAATTCAAGACAGTGTTGATAATTCATGTCTAAAAAATTTTTTATTAATTGAATAATAAACTGAGATGCAAATAAGTCGAATCAATGAGATGAATTCATTGGATATATTGGAATTTAAATAAAACTAAAATTAAATATAAAAATTAAATATTTTTATCTGCATGATTAAGTAAAAATATTTATTTAAATAATAATTGATAATTTTGTAGTTTTTATGTCTGACTAAAATTGATTATTACTACTTGTTTATAAATTCATTTATTTTATTATTGACGATAATATAATAAATAAATTTATTAATAAAATTTTTCACGACAAGGTGTATGAAATAAGGAAAATAAAATTCCAACATATTTTTCCTTTTTGATAAGCCGATTTTATATATAATCCCAAACGAACAATTTATTATCGTCAAATCGTGATGAGAATAAACCATAAATAACTGTATCAAACTTTCCAGACGTAAATAAAAATATATATTATTTTTATTGACAAAAGTTTTATTGTTGATAAAAGAAAATATTAAATCATCATGAAATATTTTTATGTTATCATGGGGTGTGTGTATATTGCAGCAGTCAACTTATGGTTGATGATTGTCAAACTGACTTTAATTCCTTTAAATTGCATCAAATTGAGAGGAATAATTTTCTCCATTCTTTATGTAGCAATTTAAATGAAGAATTATATTTCAAGTGTTATTTGAATTGTCGATTAATCACCAACAAAAAAAATTTCAAAACTAAAATAAAATAAAATCTACAAAGTAAAAATTTAAGTATACAATTTTTTTTTTTTTGTTTAAAATAAAGTGTATAATTTTAATGGATATATATATTGTAATAGAGAATTGCCTTGAGTTGACTACCGCCACTTTAATGAAGCCACTGAAATCGATTTTACTATGGGGAATAACATCTAGACATTGGGGCGCCCGACTTGTTGGCGACATATCCCTATCCATTTTTGTAATTTTTACGTATGTTTATATATCGATCTATTAAATTCAAGTGTATGTACTTTTTCTTTTTTGTTATTTGCGTGACCTCACCCCCTAACACTTGTTCAAGGTACTCACACTGTATTTATCTCACAATTTATATTTTTTTTTATATTTACAATTGATTCTTTTAGTTATTTTCCACCCTTCGTATTTACAAGTACTTGGAAAATTGCTAAAACATATTCACATATGCTATTTATTGATAAATTTACATCAACTATTATTCAATATTCACATGAGTCATTGTCAAGTACACTGACATTATTTTTATTATTGTGGTTAATATAAAAATACCTGGAATTTATTATTTATTCAAATATAATTTTCATTTTTCTTTTCCTTTTTTTTATACTACTGTGGCTTTTTTTTTTAATTTTTAAAATATTTAAAATTTAATTTTTATTGTTGTTGTTAATGTTATTATTTTTTAAAAGAATGTTAAGTTTATTATTTTTTTTTTTTTATGAACGGTTTCAATAACACATTCTGATAAGACAGCATATTGTGTGATAAATATTTGAACTTGATGTGATCTTTAAAATATTTTAAATAAAAATACTCGTGAATTTTTAATTGAAAAACAAATCAATAATTAATTTGGATAATTAAATATTTAATTAATATTATTAATATTAAATTTTTAATATTATCTTCAAACAATTTACGCAGATATTTTTAAAATATTTTTTTCCATTAAATTAACCAAAATAAAAAAAATAAAATGTTTTAGTAAATGCAGATTTATAGCATGATAATAAATATAAATAAATAAAAATAAAAATAAATAATCTTGTGGAATTTGTGCATAGTTTAAACAGCTAAAAAAAAAATTAAAAAAAAATATAATAAAAGATGTAATGCGGGTGTTGGAGATACGAGTCATCGTGGGACAAATATTGCACGAGAATGAGAGTTTTTCACGCAGTGACTCAATGCATCACACATTTATAATAATAATAATAATAAATATTAAAAATAAAATAAGTAAATAAAAATATTGTCGGGAATATAATATATAAAGCAATAGACAGAGTAATGTATACAGATGTTGGCAGAGAGGAGAGAAGAAAAAAAAAAAAAAAAAAAAAGAGAAATAAAAAAANATAAAAATAAAATAATAAAAAAAAGAGTGAACCGCATGACAGCTGTACAACTTTATAGATTACCATTGTTTTAGTGAGTCAACTTTTTTATTGGCTTTTAAAATTCCAGTGACAATATTTCTCTTATTTTTTTCATCTAGTAATTTATTATTTTTTATAAATGTTCATCAACCAGATGAATCAACTTGATGAATCACTTTTTTCATATTTCGACTTGTTAAAATAATTAATTATTATTTTTAATTTTCATTGTTATACTAAAATATTATCATCAAGTTTGTTGTTATTTTTTTTATTTATAATTTAACACATATTATAATTTTAATTATGATTTATTTAAAAGAGAAATGTATTAATTTATATTGAAATTTAAAGTCAACACACGTGAAGAAGAAAAAGAGATTTAATTAAAATTATTTTTGCATATTTTTTTGTAATTAGTAGATTATTGTTGTTGTCAAGATAAATTGATGGAATTTTTTAGTTTTGAAATAATAAACTTTTAAAATTTATACTGTAAGTATTATCATTAGAGTTTTTTTTTTTTTTTTTTTACAANTTTTTTTTTTTTTTTTTTTTTTTTACAAAAGGGTCATAAGTTGAGAGGCAGAAAAAAAATTAACAGAACATTAAAACAGATGTCATGATATAGTTTTGACAGCTGGAAAGTATATATCCTCCTTCAACTTCCTGTCATCTATATATATAAATTCAATCATATTTTTTTTAGAAAAAAGAATTTGTTTAATCTGTAAAGCTTTGTGAATAATTTTTCGTTTTTATAATTATTTTATTACTATTCAATGAATTTTTTTTTCTTTTCTCAAATTAAAAGCTCAACTGCTTTTTTTTTCCATCAAAATATGAATCACAAGTTTTTTTTTTTATTTACGAGAATGATGTCACGCCTTCATTTTTTTTCCCATAAAAAATATATTTTTTTCTACACAAGATTTATGGAGTAACCTCCAGATTTTATTTCTTAATTTTTCTTTAAAATTTTCATCGTAAAAAAAAAAACATATAAAAAAAATAATCTGGAGTGTTTTTTTTTCTAACCGAGGTTTTAATATAAATCAACAAAAAAATTTGACAAAAGATTTTTTCAAAATGAAATAGTTCCAAAATTTTTCCACCAATGAAACGACATTATGAAATCTTAAAACCTTATAATATAAACACAGTCAAACCCCTTAAAGCAATTAAAACAGCCGTTAGCTTTCAAAAAGAGAAAAAAAAAAAAATCCAGATATTTCTCATATTATATAAATAAGCTTTGTCAAATAAATAAATTTTAAAAATAGCTGAGATAATAAATAATTTTATAATTTCCTCAAACGAATTTAAAATAAATAATCATTTGTATAAAATTTATATTTATCAAATGAAATATTTGATATGTATAATTAAATTCTACGAAATTGTAAATTAAATTTATGATTGTATCAGTTTTAATCAATACAACAGTTGATGGTATATAACCAAGTGTTGTTGAACAATAATATGAGACATATCAGTGATGAAAATAATGATCATGTCAATCAATCAATTGTATCATCAACCAGCAAACTACAAATCCCATCATCATAATATTATTTACAATTACAAAATGAAATAATAATTTATGCTGTGATTTTTAAACAACAGCAAAAATATATCTCACACTTCTTCATTGACATTCAAACCATCAAATATCATCATCACTATTTTCAATCAAATAATATATCCTATAATAAATTATACAATAAATATCTTGTTATATTTTTTAAACTGATGGATTTTATCTGTAGCTTTGAATTAATTTATATATATTATGTATTTATAAAAATAGCTGCTTTATTTTCTGATTGATTGACTTGAAATTTAACATGAACATGTAGATAAACTTGAAGAATTTTATTTATTTATTGAACTTATTTAAAATTCAGATTTATTTTTAATAACTGACCTTGAAAATTAACAACAATTAATCAACAAATACCAAGAATTGTTTGACTATACAATATTGTTTAATTATTTTTTTATTTATGCTTGTCATGAAAAAACATGAAAGCCTAAAAGCAACTTTATGTTTGAAACATTAAGCCATTGAGTGGACCTTCATGTTACATAAATAATTAAAATTGGCATTACAAAAATCATCCCTCAATCCAAAAAAATAAAAAAAAAAATACAAATATATATTTTTTCAAATGATAAATTATAATTTTTACGTTTTTTTTATTTTATGTAAAACATCCCTTAGCCACGTGCGAGATATTTGTCTGTGTGTATGAGGAAGAAAAAAAAATATAAAAAAAAAAAAAAAAAAGGGAAAAAATAATGTAGAATTTTATGTGAAAGATAGAGAGGAATATACACACGCACTCGACAAAGATAGGAGGGTACTCAACCGGGGTGTGGTCCGATCAATACCAACACTATACATACACACAAGTTTTTGAATTTGTAGTTGTATTTAGAATTCTGTTTGGTTGTAATATTGGTAGACAGGATCTATCAGTTACAACAGCGTAACGCACTCTCTTATTTTATAATAAAAAAAATAAAAATAAATTCGTTAAATAAATAATAAATTCGAGCTACACACCCTTTCATCAATGATATATTTTTTTTTTTTTATCATAATGAATCCAATGTAAAAAAAAAATAGATTATACTGATTCTCTTTATCGATTGTTATCTATTTATTTTCATCCCCTAATTTTCTTATAATTTTTTTGGAGTA
>MKYW01000057.1:468982-491645 GCA_015776835.1 Aphidius ervi
AAAATAAAATAAACTAAAATAATAAATTTTTTTCAAAGATTAATTTAAATAATAAAAAAAAAAATATTATAAACATATTAAATAATAAAATAAAATAATTAAAAAAAGCTTTAAAAATTAATTTAATATATATTTTTGTTATTTAATGATTAATGATGAAAATAAAAATTATCAAATTATATTTTCAAATTAAAAATTTGCCATTAGCATTATTTAAATATCAAGTGACTATATATACTTGGATCAGCTGATGCAGCTGATGATTCTCCCTTCCATTAAAAAATTCCCAGTCATTTTTTTTTGGTTGCATTACATAGTTACATACATGAGCCAGTTGATTCTTCTGGTTTCTCACAATATTCAATATGTAATGTGTCAACGTGTGTCATAGATATATCTATATACCTAACAATGTACATACACAATTATATATAATTCTTAGAAAATAGATAACACACTGTTTTTAAATACGCAACAACCAACACTCCACTGCATTAATTATTAATCATAAAAAATATATTTACAATTTAGTGTTGTTGTTAACTCACAAGTGCATGATATTTAAATTTTTATTATTTTAATAACAATATAATATATTAACAAGTATTTTTAATAAATTAATAATATCATTTTGTTAATTGGTGTGTTCATCAAACAGAAGAGCATATTATAATTTGTAAATAATAAAAAGTTTTCTTGTCATTTTATTTATTTATTTATTTATTTGTAAAACTAATGGCTGACAATGAACAACTGGTGCTTGCTAATTCAAGAAGGTAAATTAATTTTTTTTTTCCAATTAATAAATAAATATATAAACAATTGTGTTTTTTTTTATTTATTTAACATGAAAATTTATTTGGTTATATTTTATCATTTATGAATCATTAAATGACTTTGCAGAATTATAAAAAATTGCGCATTATTTATCAATTTATACAATGAAAATCAATGATAATAGACAAAGTCCATTTTTTTTTTTAAATTTAATTTTCATGATAATTATTAATTATGATATTAGGTAACCTATAATTATTTATATTTTTATTATTAATTTATTCAACAACTGCCACGTACATGGTACATCAACAAAATTTATCAAGATGAATTATTGCAACAATCATGTTAAATTATTAAAATTCTAAAAGCATCATCAAGGTTGTACTTGATGTGACATTTTTATTTTTATTTCTAAAAGCAGATATTTATTTATTTATTTATATAATTCTCTTCTATATTTGCTTGACATAATTTTAAGATAAATCTTGATTAAAATAATAGTTGAAAATATATTTAATAAACTTAATTAAAATAAATAATTTATTTACAGTTGGATTTGGAGTTGGTTTAGCTGGTCTGGATCATCCGAGACAATGTTAAGAGCAGCTGAAAAAAAAATACTTTCCAGTATGTATTTAAAAATAATAATAACAGCAATTAATATAAATATTTTTCTTTGTTCTTAAATGAACAAAAAAAAAAAATATATCAAGTCGAAGTATAATACAAAAGATAATAAATAATGTAAATAAAACAAAATAAAAAAATATCATTTGATAAGGGGGACATTGTCGAGGTCTACAAAAAAAAAAAAATATAATAAAAAATTGTTTAGATTAAAATTGAACTCTTTGATTATTAAAAAAATAATAAAAATAATAATTTTTATTTAGGTTTAAAAAGTGTATATCGTGGCTGGTATGTAGACATTGGATCTTGTGTTGGAAATTCCGATAAAATATGGACAATATCATTAAATGAAGATTCTCAAAAAACTCCAATTGTCATGTTACATGGTCTTGGTGCTGGTGTTGCATTATGGTGTTTAAATTTAGATAGTTTATCAGCTGAAAGACCAGTATATGCAATTGATTTACTTGGTTTTGGTAGAAGTAGTAGACCAAAATTTAGTAGTAATGCTGAAGAAGCTGAAAATCAACTTGTTAAATCAGTTGAAGAATGGAGAAGAGAAATGCAACTTGATAAATTTGTATTATTAGGACATTCAATGGGTGGTTTTCTTGCTGCTTCATATGCTATTAATTATCCAGATAGAGTTAAACATTTGGTACTTGCTGATCCATGGGGATTTCCTGAAAAACCAAATGATGCTAGTGCTAAATATAATTTACCATTTTGGGTTAAAGCTATTGCATTTGTTGTACAACCACTTAATCCACTTTGGGCTGTTCGTCTTGCTGGACCATTTGGTAAATTGATAATTAATAATTAATAAATTTTATATTCATTTAATAAATATATATTATTTTATATTTTCAGGTCAAAAAGTTATTGAAACATTTAGACCAGATATTGTTAAAAAATATACATGTCTTTTAAAAGAAGATTCAAATTATATATTTCAATATATTCATCAGTGCAATAGTCAAGTACCATCGTATGTATATGTAATTATTTTTTTTTTTTCATTCATTTAAATTATGTAGATTAATAATTTTATTATTGAACAGTGGTGAGAGTGCATTTCATGCAATGATGCATGGTTTTGGTTGGGCTAAAAATCCAATAATAAAAAGAATTGACAAGATGAAAGAAGATATTCCAATAACAATTCTTTATGGTAGTCGTTCATGGGTTGCAAATTCAGCTGGTGATACTATCAAAAAACTAAGATCAAATTCATACGTTAATGTTCAGGTTAATAATAATTATAAATATTTAATTATAATGATTTAATTATAATGATTTTATTTTGAATTTACAGATAATATCAGGAGCTGGTCATCATGTTTATGCTGACAAAACTGATATATTTAATAAATATGTTTTAGAAGCTTGTTCATTGAGTGATAAAATTGATAAATTAACATCAAAACATTCACCACAAACACCAAAAACAATTCAAATTAAAAAACAATGGTTACCAATTGATTCAACTGATTCAAAATCAGAAGATGAAGATGATGATAATAAAAAAAATAATAATCATGATGATCAAAAAACATGTCCAGTTTTACACAAAAAAAGTTAAAAAATAATTAGTCTATCTAGGTAATTAAATATATATTTTTTTGTTGCTTTTTTTTAAATTATTTTGTTGAATAAATAACAAGGGGTTTTTTTTTTTTTTGGCAATTATAAATTAATTAATGAATAAAAATAATCAAGTACCTGATTCTGAAGAATAAAAAAAAAAATCAGTAAATAATTGAATCAAATTAATTTGAAAAATTTCAATGTACTTACAAATAGATTTTTGAATTTTTATGTACTATTTGTATTGTAAATTAATAGTCAATTGCATAAAGAAAAAAAAAATTATTAATAATATAACAGATTTATTTAACAATTATTATAATAAAACAAAAAAAAAAAACTTGTATTTTTTAATTGTAAAAATTTATTTACATGATTGCTGAAATTCTTATGGATCAATGTCATCAAAATTATCTTGATCATCATCTTCAGAATCATAATCATCATCATATTGATTTTCATCATAACGATCTTCAGAATTTTCATCAATAATTTGAGTATTTAAACTAGCAAGTTCATATTTTTCTCTACGTTTTTCTTCAATTTTTCTTTTTAATAAAAAGTCTGAAAATGCTTGTGCTTCTTCTTCAGTTCTAAGTGGTTTTATTGTTGATGGATCAAATGATCGTCGTTCTTCAACAATTTCATCAACATTAAGTTTACGATTTTTAGCTGTCTGAGCTTTGTTCAATGATTGTTTAATCTGTAAAAAATTAATTAAATTATTTACAAGTCAAGAAATTTCAAAAATATTAAAAGAATAATTAAGCTCATACTCTAGACATGATAAAATAATGATCAAGCCCAAGAGCATCATGTCTCATTGGTGGTAAATCAACATTAAATATATCTTGTATTTCTTCTTGTTCAGCATCATCAATAACATCAGCTTCATCAAGATTAAATTCTTGTTTATTAATTTCAATAACTTTTTCACGTACATCAGCTGGTAATTTTGAAAATAATGTCAATTCTGGTTTAATTGATTTTGGTGTTATTGTTGGAACATAATCATCACCATAATCAGCAGTTAACATTAATTTATCCAATTCAAATGATAAACCTTGTTTTTTATCTTTAACAAATAATATTGGTGGTACAATACCAACAACTCTCATTTGCATAACTTCATGTCTTAATCTATTTGCACATTTATCTAATAATTTTGATAATAATACTTGTTGATGAGAATCTTTTTCAGTTGTAAACCAATATACACGAAGAAATGAAAAATCATTTGATATTTGTACACTTGATATTTCAACACCACGACCAACAATATCTCTGGACATTTCACCAGTTGCCATTATTCCTGTTATTGCTTCCATAAATATTTTATTCAGCACAACCATACGTCTTTTAACCTGGGGATTTATAACTTTTCCTGCCACTGGATTGAATGGCTTGTTGGGTAAATTTATTTTTCCTACATGCCATTTTCTAAAATATCATAAAATTATTGTTTCAATTTTTTTACTAAACAATAACATTATTTATTTAGTATCTCAACTTACTTTTTTGATGTATTACCATGCATTATTTTACCCATAAATTTACATTGTCTAACAGCAGATGCATTTGACTTATTATTAACACAACTGGTAAATATAAATCTTCTAATACTATATGAAAATAAATTTTTGCTGCATGCCATTTTTTTTGTTAAGAATTAATTATTGTTTATTAAATTTTTCATTTATTTGTTGTTGTTGTTTTTTTATCATCTAAACACATCTAAACACTTATGATCTAAACACACATGTGTGAGTGTGTGTATGTGTATTACAGTTTAACCAACTGAAAAAGGAAAATATCATTCCACACTTTTTTTTTTTAATTAAATAAATTTAAAAAACTTTGTAGATATTAATCAATAAAAGATTTATAAATCTAAGTTTTAATTAATTATTATTAATAAATAATAAAAAATTTTATTAACTGTTATTAACAATTAAAAATAGCAGGTGATGCCCTCTGTGTAAATAAAATAAACCTAAAGGCTAAAATAAATAATAACAATAACAACAATAATAATGCGTGTAAAAAAAATGAGTAAACACACACAAAAAAAAACCTATTTAGATAATTAAATAGTCAATTCATTCAACAATCAAATAATTATTAGGAAAATAATAAATAATAGATTATTGACACCCACACCAATAACTAGAGTGGGTATAAGTGAGACGGAACTATCCAGAACTATCGTCTATCACATAGCCATCGAACTGCATCGAACCACATGGCAAAACGCACATGTCCAACATCGAACACACCTGAACAGAACTCCAAAGTCAAAACACATCTATAGTTCATACATACTGGTTATCGCAGTTTAATTTATTTAATATATTGTTTAAAAAGTTAATATTAATAAAATATAATATGAATCAAATTAAACATATTACAATAAATGCATCAAAATGCATTCCGGCCATGTGGGGACGTCCTTCTATGGTAAATCGTTGCATTACCAATTATCGCAGTTCAGTTATTGCATCATCTAAATTACATCAACTTGCGAATTATCAATGTCAAATGAGACAATTACATACTCAAGGTAATCAATATTTTTCTTTCATATTTTTATTTATTAATTTTGTCTCAAAACACAATACGTGTATTGAAGTTATGTTTGAGTATTTATTTTTTTTACGAATTAATTTTAAATATATAAATTATCGAAGAAAAAAAAAAAAAAAAAAAGAAATAACATCAAGTATTCTATATTTTATATTTAAAAATATATTTATTTAATTTATTTATATACTAATTATTATTATTTTTATTGTTATAGATAAAAACCATTGGAAAGTCAATGTGCCAAAAAATCGTAACATGTAAGTTGATTATTGATTAAAATCATTAAGCTTTATTATTAAGTAAAAAAGAATTATGTATTATGAATGTTAATTCCTATTATTATTTTACAGTGTTCTTGAAATTCACGAACTTGGAGAAACAACATCATCTAAAACTCATGAATTACACGTATCACTTAATGGTGATGGTAAATTGTACGTACATGCAAAAAAAGATTCCAATGTGTAAGTTAATTCATAATTTTGAATCAATTTTCTTATATCTCTAATAAACTACTGTTAATAAAAAAATATACATCGCTAATAATAATATTATTATATTACAGAGTTTATACCGATGGCCAGATAAACATTTCGGCATCAACATTAAGTCAACTTTTAGAAATCCTACCATTCGCGATAATTTTAATATTTCTTTATTGTATGAGGCCTTGAAGTTAAAAAAATATTTGCCGATTATTTATATAGATATAAAGACTGTTATGTAAGAAAAAAAAATTAAAATAACATCATTAATTTAATTATAATATTTATGACTTATTTAGAATTTGATAAATTAAAAAATTATTTATCCAAGTATAAAGTATTTAAATACACACCAACGATTGATGAATTAAAAAAAAATTAAAGACTGTGGTTGTTATTTTTTCGTCAATGTACTTGGTTGGAACTCAAAATTTACCTTTAGAATTCAAGAAGAACGTGAAATAATTGGTTTTCCAACAAATACAACATTCAATACGTTTTGTGGTGATAAAAATTATTTAAAAAACTGTAAACCTGACAGTCAATGGGAAATAAAATAGTGAAAAATAAATATTATCATTACTATTGTTTTGTTATTAATAAACATTTTTTTAAAATAAAATATAAAGTATAAAGTTTCAAAATAAACAATTAAATGTTTTTTTTTTTTTTTTTTTTTATAAATTATTTATTTGGTGAAGGTTTACCAATGAGTTTTTGTTCTTTTTCACGTTTTTGTTTTTTGTATAATGCTTCTTTATCTTTACTTTGTTGCAAACATAGTGCTTGTTTTTAAATTAAATAAATTAAATAATATTATTATTATTGTATTTTTTAACAACAATAATGGTTTATTAATTTATTTATTTATTTATTTATTTAAAAGTTTACCTTTAACTGTTTTTTTCATGCAACAAAACTAGCAGCTGATGCCCTCTGTGTAAATAAATAAACAATAAAAAAAAATTAATAATAATAATAACAACGACGATAATAATAATGCGTAAAAAAAAATGAGTAAACAAAAAAAAAACCTATTTAGATAATTAAATCGTCAATTCATTCAACAATATGAAAAATCATTAGAATAACAATAGATAATAGATTATTATTGTTGTAAAAAAGATAAAAAAAAATCAAGTGGATGACATATGGTCTAAATTAGAGTCTAAACTTTAGACGCGTCAACAACATCAACACACACCCACACCAATAATACACCTCACACGCCCTCAGCCACATGATGCAAATGACAAATTTTCCCTCCAAAAAAAAAATAATAAATAAACAAAAATTATATAACTAAAATAATATATTAATAAATAATTAATTAATACAAAATTATTGATGTTAAGTTTATTATAAAATATTATAGTTGTTATATGAAAAAAAAATAAATAAAAATAAAAATAAATAATTTCCCGCCAAGTTGGCAAAGATGGCGGTGTTTTAGTGATTTCCCGCCAAAGCGTCAATAAACACACACACACATTGTCGACATTGTGTTGCATTGTGTGTAAAAAAAAGAGAATAAAAAAAGCAAAAAAAAAAAAAAAAGCAAAATAATAATCGTATGGCTCTGCCCAGTTTAATATATCTTGTACATTGATAACATTTATAAATTAACATTTGTTATTGTATTTTTTTTGTTGTTTATTATTGTTGATAATAAGGTATAATTAATAATGAGTCAAGGTGATGATGGTGAAGATTCAACGTATAATCGACACTTGGATCTGTGTCAAGAACTTAATATGGATGCTAAAGCAGCATCAAAAGCTTGGAAATCATACTCAACAATTCGTCAAAATTACACCCTAGAGGTAAGACATAAATTTTATAATAAAAATATAATTTAAACATTAATTAAAATATTTATATACTTTTAATTTATTTCAATATTAAATAATTAAAATTTAATTTAAGAAATTTAATTAAAAAATATACTTGCTGGTTTTTCCTTTATTTCTTTTTTCGTTTTTTCAACATGGATATTTTTATTTTTTTAATATATCTACATTGTTTTATTATTTAAAAAAAAAATTCCTATTTTCCTTTGTTGATAATAATATATAAAAATAAAAAAAATTGATAAATTCAAGTTAAATAACAATTTAATATTAAAAAATAATTATGGTTAATAAATTTGTTATTTGCTTGATATAAATAAAGAGGGGTTTATTGTTTATTAATTTTATTTTATGGTTAATTATTTATTGTATGTATATATGATTTTTTTTTTTTATTGGTACATACACACACACATATANTTTAATATTAAAAAATAATTATTATGGTTAATAAATTTGTTATTTACTTGATATAAATAAAAAGGGTTTCATTGTTTATTAATTTTATTTTATGGTTAATTATTTATTGTATGTATATATGATTTTTTTTTTATTGGTACATACACACACACATATATATCAAATAATGTTGCAGAGTTATACAATGCAATTGCATTATGCATGATGAATATAATATTAATAATAACTTTGTTATAAAATTTGTATTATTTATTAATTGAGATAGCATGAGGATTAATTAAAAGAAAAAAAAAATGTTTAATAAAATTTTAGGGTGATCAGATTCATTGGCTTGGATGTGCACTTTATGTTGCATGTCGTGAATCATCAACACCAACTGTTGGAAGACCAGGTTCAAATGTTGAAGGAAATTTAGTATCTTTAACACGTTTATTACATTTATGTAAATTATCATTGATACCATTTTTTACAAAATGTAAGCTATGGTCTGATATGGCTAATATACCACCAGCATTTTGTAGTAAAATGGCTAAACTTGAACGTAATTTTTCTGTTTCAATGGTTATATTTCAAAAATTTCAACCATTATTTGATGATATATTTAAAAGTGTAAATGATGATGATAACAAACCATCAAGATCAAGAAGACATCGTGCTGCTCCATGCACTGTACAAAAAGCATTTGAATTTTGTTGGACATTATTTATTTGTGTTAAAGCTGCATTTCCAGATATATCAGATGATCTTGTTAATTCATATCATCTTTTACTTGTTTGTTGTGATTTTATTTACAACAATGCATTTTTAGCTAATCGTAAAGATCTTCTTAATCCAAATTTCATTGGTAATTATAAATTATTTTGAATATAATTTTTAATTATTCCATCATGCTATCAAATTTTTTGTTTTTTTTTTTTCATTTGTTTTTTACTTTTTATTCTTCAATTATTTTTTTCTACTACTAATAAATAAAAATGAAAAACGAAAATCGAAAAATGAAAAACAAGCAAATAAATAAATTCATATTGATTTTAATGTTTTTTTTTGTTTCTTTTCTCTCTCTCTTGTAGGTTTACCATCAGATTTTCATGATGAAAATTTTACTCCACCAAAGATTGCACCTTGTATATTAGATATTATTTGTGAACGTTATCAAGGAATAATTATTGAAGCTAAAGTTATCAAAGAATATTCATTAAGGGCATTTGTTATTAAATTTTTTGATGATAAAATATTACGTGGTGATCCGACAAATTTATCTGGTTTACTTGAAGCATTATATTTTGATGGTAACAACAGAGCACTCAACAGAACATATGAACAACATGTATTGAGTGTTGGTGATTTTGATGAAAGAATATTTTTAGGTAAGTTTTTTTTAATATAACAACAAAAAAAAATTAACCCTCATTTCCACCCTTGACAAACATTCACACCCAAATGTCGATTTATATCTATATACACATACACCCACACACAAATTGGAAAAATAATTGATAATATATTATTTGTATTTGATTAATTTTAGGACCTAATGCAAGTGAAAATATTGGATCACCCACAAAAATGTTAGATGATTTAGAAGAACAATTTCAATTAAAACGTGAACAAATGCGTGAATTAGCACCACCAACACCATTAACTGGACGTAAATATTTACGTTCAAAAGACAATTCAGTAAGTGGTGGTACAACACCAGTTGCAACAGCAACACAAAGTGTTATTCGTTTACATGCTCTTGTTGCTGGTCGTTCACCAGCACCAAGTGACATACTACTTGAAATGTATAAAAATTGTTCAACAAATGTACAAAGTATACTTGAAAAAAAAGTTAAAGAAATTGGTGAATTATTTTGTTCATCATATACACAAGGTAATAGTAATAATGATGATGATGATGATGATGATGTTGATGATGATTCTGATAATAATGATGGTTCATTAAATATTAATTTTGGTAAAAAAAGATTAATGCTTGGACAAACATTATTTTATAAATTATTAGAAATAATATTGACTGATGAAAAACGTATAAAGCCAGATTATGATATTACAAATTTATTGACAAATGAAATATTTTTACAATGTTTATTTGGTTGTTGTCTTGAGATAGTAATATGGTCATATAAAAATAAAGATCGTACATTTCCATGGATATTAAATGCATTGAAAATTGAACCATATAATTTTTATAAAGTCATTGAAGTTATTGTACGTGCTGAACAATTATCACGTGATGTTGTTAAACATTTAAATGATGTTGAAGAAAAAATACTTGAATCACAAGCATGGCAATCAAATAGTCCACTTTGGCAAGCAATTGAAAATACAAGAGGTGGTGTACCAAGTTGTGAGGAAGTATCATTACCAGGTATGCTTGATGCTATTGATCCAAATACACCTGGACAACCAGTATTACGTCGTATTGCATTAGATCGTGGTACAACACATCATGATTCACAACAAAGTCCATTATCATCAGCATCAGAAAGATTTCAATCACCAGTAACAGCATCTGGTATTGCTAAAAAACGTTTATTTAATGATACATCAAAAATTGGTGGACAAAGTTTATTAAAAGATAAATGTTCACAAAAAATATTAACTGATGGTACATCAAAATATATATTAACATATCCAGATCAACAACATCAACAACAGCATCAACAACAAATTATTACTAATCGTGATACAATAAAACCAAAAAAAACTGGATCAGTTGCATTATTCTTTCGTAAATTTTATATACTTGGATCAGTTCGTATGCAAAATCTTTGTAGTGCATTATCAGTTAATGATATTGATTTAAAAAAAAAAATATGGACAATATTTGAATTTTCAATTCAAGAACGTACTGATTTAATGAAAGATCGTCATCTTGATCAAATATTAATGTGTGCTGTTTATGTTGTATGTAAATTAGCTAAAATTGAAAGAAATACATTTACTGAAATAATGAGATGTTATAGATTTCAACCACAAGCTGAATCACATATATATAGATCTGTATTAATAAGTAAAAATTCAAAAAATCATCATGATAATGAGACTGATAATAATACTGATGATACAAGAATGATTATTGATATTAATAATACAAATAATGTACCAACAACACCAACAAATATGGCTGGTACATCACAAACATTTGGTGATGAAATACGTGGTGATCTTATTAAATTTTATAATTCAGTATATGTACCACAAGTTAAAGAATTTGCTATTTATTCACGTGGTTCTAATCCAAATGTAACACTTAGTCCATTACCAAAATGTAAACCATCAATAAATACACCAGTTAGACGTGTTACAAGTAGTCTTATGACAAGAACACTTGATCCAAAAGCTATAACAGCATCACCAGCACCACAATTAAGCTATTGTTTCAGTCGTAGTCCAGCAAAGGATCTTGAAGCAATCAATAGAATGATGATTTCAGTTGATTCTAGAAAATCAATTGGTAAACGTCTTTTATCTGATGACATGGATATTGATTCACCAACTGAAGGTTTATCACCAATTAAAAAAAATATGACTGCTTCAAATACATCATTTTTTTCACGAAAACTTGAAAATATTATGGGTGAAAGAAGAACCCAAAATCAGTAGATGATTATGATTATTTGAAGTAAAATAAAACAAAAGAAAAAAAAGATAATTATAATCAGATTTATATTATTTTTTTTTTTTTCTTCTTATTAATATTTCAATTTAAAACTTTTTTTTTTTAATAAAAATAATAATAAAAAAACCAAAAGAATATTTTTTATTTTTATTTAATAAATATTCTTTTTTTATTTTTGAAAAATTTTGACATGCAAATTTATAACACGAGGGATAAAAAATAGAAAAAAAATATAAATTGAAAAAAAAGTTGGTTTGTTATTTCTGCTGGTAAACTTTTATCATCATTCTGGATAATTTTTTAATATTTTTTTTATTTTGACGTCACACCACTATTACCTGGTACTGACTTTTAATTTTAATCATCGACTAGGGAGTTATCAAAGTTTATTTTGTCGTGCCTTGGTCTTTGCTCGAACGATTTCAATTAAGAATTTTTCCGTGGTTAGCATCAACTCCTTCGGGATGATAACGATCAGTCCCACAACGCGTGCGGTCGCCGACTTACCTCAACGATAACTATACATTTTTTTTTTTCTATTTTTTTTTCCTCAAACTTTTACAACATTTTATCACATACATACATTCATCTTGTTAGTATCTATATAGTTGTATATATCCTTCAACGAGTGTTGAAGTAAAACTCTAAAAAAGTTGAAAAAAAAAAAAAANATAAGTATGTAAATAAATTATTCTCATTAACAAAATAATAATAAATAAATAAAATGAATTAAATTTAAAATAAAAAAATATTAATTTATTATAAATAAAATAGCTATTAGTACCATTAACAACCACATCATCAATTTGTCGCTTTGCAAAGTTGACAATTATTCAACTTTTTTTTATTGTTTAATTTATTATTATTTAATTAATAAAAAATGATAACCCAAATGATGGCTAAATTATAAATATTTCCAAATCCAATAATTATATTATTAAATTAATTATTATTATTATTAAATCAAATTTATTGTAGAAAAAAAAATAAAAATCATTCTTTTTGAGTTGTGTTGTTAAAAAAATAAATAAAATAAATCATTTAATTTATTTTTAAATATAAATAATAAAATAAAATTAAAAAAAACAACAAAGTTGTATCAAATGACATGCAATTGATGGTGGGGATTGGACAAATGTTCAATCCATAAGATATCAGGTGATGATACCATATTTATTAATGACTGTGTCTCTTCAAAGCAGTCAGTGTCATTCTTACAAATGTCGTTTTATTTTATATCAAAAAACAAATATAAATTCACAGTTACTCATTGACCTTATGTCTTGAATGAACACGTATTTTTTTAACTTGTTATTAAAACAGTGTCATTGACTTATTTTTAAAATTAATTTATAAATAAATATATAAATACATATTGACAATAACAACATAACCATGATGATTGAAACACAAACGAGTTATCTTGGAGGAATTGCTCATTATGTTGGTGCTGATGAAGCTAGTTTACGTCTTATAATATCAATTTTTATTGGTAAGTTTAATTAAAATTTATATTTATTTATATAAAAAAATGTTAATTAATTAATCAATTAATTAATCACTTATTCTAAATGATAAAAACAATTTTTTCCTATTTTTTTTTCTATGTTAACCTTGCTTTGATAAATTTCATTTTATTTTTTTAAGAAAAATATATATTTTTTTAATTTACAAATAAGATTTGTCATTGTTTCATGACTCAGCTAATTAATTATATTTTTAAAGAATATAAAAAACAATAAAATTAGCTTATAATTTAAAATTCTATTTTATACAAATTATTTTTTATTATGATACAAAGTCCCCAATAATAATTATTATTAGTCATACAATGACTTGATAATGTATTTATTTAAAATAATTAATTTGTGTTAATTTAATATTTAGGTTTTCCACTTGCATTTATTCATCGTAATTGGCTTTATGGAAAATCACAAACTCAACAACATGTATTTTTTATATGCAGTGGTTTTCTCATGGGTTTTTGGAATTTTGGTAAGACAAAACAAAAAAAAGCTACTAAAGTTACTAAATAATACAATTTGCAATATAAAACTTGATTATTTTTTAGGATGGGCAATGGGACATTCATTGACTGCTCTTTGTTTAACATATATGGTATTAAAATTTTTTGGAGCAACTGGTATATCAATAATAGTCACAATGATATTCAATATGAGCTATCTATTGTGGGGTGAGTAATAACAACAAGCACAAACATCTTATCAACTAGATAAGAAAAAAAATATGTATAACCAAGTAGTATGTTGTTTGTAAAACAATTTGTTTAATATTTAATAAATATTTTCAGGCTACTGGACAACCAGCACTGAATCATATGATATAATGTGGACAATGCCACAGTGTGTATTAGTCCTAAGATTAATTGGTCTATCAATGAATTATTATGATGGAAAACAAAATCAAACAAAGCTATCAGATTATCAAAAAAAAGTATCATTAAATTATTTACCATCATTATTAGAAATTGCTGCATTTGTTTATTTTCCTGGCTCATTTCTTGTTGGTCCACAATTTAGCATGAGACGATATATTGATTTTACAAATGGTGTATTAATTAACAATGTAAGTTGATAAATTTTTTTTTTTTTTAATTAATTTTACATTTACACAATAGTTTAGTATTTAGTAATAAAAATAAAATAGATAGATAAACTTTCTCAGCATAAATTTAACATTAAATCTTGGGAAAAAAACATAAATATTAATATTATGTTATTTAATTTGTTCAATTGTTGTTTTATAATTGCAACAATAATTATAAATAATATTGCAATATTATTATTTCATCAAAGATTAATATCATTGTTTTAATTTTTCCATATTTCCGCATTTATTGTTGATTTTTAATTAATTAAAAATTATATATATTTATTTACAGAATGAAAAACAACAAATTGAATTACCAAATTCACTTAAAACTGCTGTTAAAAGTACCCTATTAGGATTTTTATATCTTGGACTATTTCAATTTGGTTCAGCTTGGGTACCAACTGAGTATTTATTAAGTGATAATTATGCTAATAGTAATTTTATTAAAAAATTATTCTTTCTTGGTTTTTGGGCACGTATTACATTGTACAAATATATTGCTTGTTGGTTATTCACTGAAGGAGTAAGTATTATTAATTTATTAATTTAATTTAAATTCAATAAATATTATTAATTAATTTAATTTTTTCATTTAGGTTTGTACGACATTTGGACTGTCTTATAATGGCAAAGACAATAATGGCAATGATAAATGGGATGGCTGTCAAAATGTTGATCTTTTAACATTTGAAAATGCAACACAATTTAATCATTATATATTGTCATTTAATATGAACACAAATCATTGGTGTGCTGAATATATTTACAAGAGATTAAAATTTTTAGGATCACGTTTTGCTAGTCAATTTTTTACACTTGCATTTTTAGCAATTTGGCATGGTTTTCATTCGGGTTACTATGTTTGTTTTTTCAATGAATTTATGATTATGTTTTTTGAAAAAGATGTAAGTAATTTAATCAACTATATATTAATTAACAAAAGCTAATAATTATGGTTTTTTTTTTTTAGATTACTGGACCATTAAAGAAAAATGAAAATTTACAAAAATTTATCAACACTCCAGTTGGAAAAATAGCAACTTGGTGTATATTAAAAATTTATACTTTTGTTTTTATGGGATTTGCATTTCTTCCACTGGCTGTATTGTCATATGAAAAATATTTAGCTATCTACAAAACAGTTTATTTCAATGGCTATATATTCTTCTTAGGTTCTATTATACTTTTGAGATTCATCAAACCATTGATACAAGGAAATCGCGCCCCAAGATCACATGCAGAATAAATTAATTTATGTATTTTATTTTTCAACCGTAAATGAATTTTTTTTTTAATCACAAATAATTTTTTTTTCAATTCAATTGAATAGCTAATCACCGGGAATTAAAATTTCCTAAATTTTATCATTTGATTTCAAATCAAATAATATTTTTTCGAACCACAATGAATTTTTTTTTCATGGAACATAATTTAGTTAGAAAAAAAAAGGCTTCCGAAGCACGCACATGCATTGACACACGGAAAAAAGAAATAACAATAAACAAAATCTTTTTTTTTTTAACAATTAAAATTAAATACAAATAAGAAAATTATATTGTCACAAAATAGCATAATAAAATTGTATTTTAATTAATTCATGTAAATTATTTAACACTTAAAAACTCAATCATTTTTATATAAAAAAATATTTATTTTATCATTATTTCATACATTTGTAATGTGTACTATTTTTTTAAAAATTATTTTATAATTTTATTAACTCTTGTTTCGAAATTTTATTTTTTTTGGCTGTTGGCACACACTTTACCGTGATAGGCTTCGATTTTGTCGTCGATTTTATTAATTTAAAAAAAAAAATAATAGTAATTTTTTTTTTTCTTTATTTAGTAAGGTCCACCAGAATTGCCATTTTGTGGAGGTCCATAATTATCTTGTGGTGGTGATGGTGGTCCATATTGGCTTCCACCTTGTTCCTTCTAAAAATAAAAAAAACAATTAATATAAAAATAATAAAATTAAATAATAATAAATAATTTTATAGACATACTTGTGTCTTGTATTTGATAAAGTAAACTTCTGGTTTTGATGGTTGTGTTGGTGCAACAGTTGGAATTGAAATTTCAGGTGCTTCTTCTTGTTTTTTAACCAAAACATAAATAAGAGTTTTTTCTTCATCTTGTGGTGGTAATGGTGGTAATACAGGTGCTGTTGGTGTTGGTGGTGTTGGTGCTTTTATAAATACAATTTTATAATGTTTTTGTGGTGCTGCTGGTGGTGGAAGATATTTTGGTGGTTTATATTCTGGTGCTTCTGGTGGTGGTACATGTACATAAACATGTTTATGAATAACTGATTGTCTTTGTGGTGGTCCATATGTATCTGATGGACCACTTGGATAACCACCACCTTGACCACCAATTGGTCCAGATGATGGTGGATAATATGAATCAAGTGGTGCTTCTGGTGCTGGTGCTGCCCATGCACTACATGCTGCTGTTACCACTAATGTCAACTGTAAAAAATAAAGAAAGATTTTATGTTAATAAATAATTATTTCTACAGAGAAATAATTATTTTATATAATGTATAATATTATTTATTTTATTAATGAATATATTTTTTTTCCAAGAAATTGTAATTTTAATTTTTTTTAAATAATAATATTCATTATGATGAAAAGTTAAACAATGAAATTGAAATATATATTTTTTTTTTATTTTAAATTATCCTTTGTTTATCTAGACTTGGTCTCACTTTTCTCAACTAACATTATAANTGTAATTTTAGTTTATTATGATGAAAAGTTAAACAATGAAATTGAAATATCTTTTTTTATTTTAAATTATCCTTTGTTTATCTAGACTTGGTCTCACTTTTCTCAACTAACATTATAATTAAATATATTCTATAGTCTCAATGCACTAATTACTTCCGTTAGAAAGCATATCGCGAAACACTCTTGTATCACAATTTTATTTATTTATTTATTATATTTCTATAATGCAAAAAAATAAATACTAAATAACATTTAAAAAAATTTCAATTTCAATTTAATCTAACAAACAATTAGATATTTTTCTAAAAAAAAAATCATTAAATCTTCAATGAAACAATGCAATTTTTCACAGATTAATTATTAAAAATAAAAATAAAAATTTAACAAAGACATTTATTTATAATATTAAAAATATATCACAAATTAATTTTTTTGTCACTTACAACAAGACCTTGCATGTTGATTGATAAAATATATAAAAATTAAAAATAAAAAAAAAATCTAAATTTAAAAATCAATTAAAAAATAGTCACTAAACTATATTTAATTAAAGCTCAAATAAAAAATTAATAAATGAAAATTTGATGTAAACTTAAAAACACGATTTAAAAAAAAAAAAATAAATTTGCAACTTTTTCACTTGGTATATATTTTCATTGTCAGAGGATCACGAGGCTTGTGTGTTCCGATTGTATTTGCTCCGTCACTTTTATACCACCGGGGTCCGAGGAAGGCCCCAATCAATTTATATGTATGTGTCTGAGAATGTATATAGAGTTCAGAGCACCTTTCCTTCAATTTTTTATATATATTTTTTATTTTCGAAAAACCATTTTCCCCTGGAGAGGAGACTCTTTGCCTCCTGTAATACACAACATCACGTATATGAAAAATAAAATCACGTGTACTCACGTATATGAACTCGTAATCAACTTAACTTTTATACGTGATTTTTTTAAATACTTACACATTAAAAAATAAATAACTATTTATACTTGTGCGTTATATACGATTGGTGCAATATAATAGTTCACCTAGAAAATAAAATCTCAAAGTATTTTTAAAATTTTAAGTAAAATATTTAACATTTTTAATTATACATATCAAATTTACTTGTATTATCTATAATTACAATAAACTAAATTTATTTATAAATATTATTTAAACAAATTATCATTTAATTAGACAAAAAAAAATGTTTAATTCATTAGTCACTTGAGATTTTTCCTCACCATTTTTGGAAAATCATCAAGAGCCAACAAATAATCTTTTTTTGGATCAAACTCATTGCAATTATTGCAAAATTAATACATCTGAATGTGAAAGAGAATGTCCCCAATTTTTTTTTTTTTTCTTAAATACAAGATTGATCTATAAAAAAAAAAAAAAAAAAAANAAGGAAGGCACATTTATTACTAGTGTTTATAAGACCATTGATGTAAAGAAGGAAATATATTAAAATTTAAATCGCATGTATATGTATTTACATGTGAATATATTATTTGCTCACAAATTTTAATTAATGTGGTTCACATATGTGAAGGTATGTTATTACATAAAAACTGAAAAAAAAAACGAATAATTTAATAATTTTTTTTTGATTATTGTTATTTATTTTTTTTTTTGGTCCAGGTTGAATCATCATCATAATTACCATCATCTAGAAAAAGTTAAGAATATATATATCATTTATATACATATAGTAATGTTGTAAACCATGTCTATATAAACTTGCATCAAAACTAAAGTGAATGTTGAGAATATATATATAAGCTTCCGAGTTGGCTAATTTCTAAAAAAAAAAATAATAAAATATATAAAAAAAAAAAAACAATATAAATAAATAACATTAAAAACACATTTATTAAAAAAAAAAATTGTGTTAATATTCTTGAGGATTAATTGTTATTTAATAATTATTAACAAAATGTATTTGAAGCAAAATAAGCAATAAATCATTGACTTTGATAACAAACTATTGTCTTGTTTTTATCTTGAAGAATTTATTTGAATGAGAAAAGGGAAGTTGAATATAAAACGTGATTAAAAAGACATGTAAATTGATAGTGAGGCGTGTCACCTGGATCTGTAATGTATATCTTGATATACTTGAAGAGATGATTACCATGGTTTTATTTTTATTTTTATTTCATTCAAAAAAATATTAGCAATTTCCTGGAAGTTTAGCTATTTTTTTTTTATCACAATCTTTATATCTATTTATATTTTTTCCATCATCAAAACACAGGATTCAATCATTCAATTTTTAAAAACACATTTGACTGACAGAAAATATCTTGGACATGTGGATATTTATTACCAAGGCTTCATGGACAACAGCTCAACGAAAAATTTGATAAAATAGAGATTTATATATATGAAAAATAGAGATTTTAAGTCAATGATATAAACGTTTAATAAATTAATTAGCTTCTTTTGTCATTTTCACCATTGTCATTTGTATAATTATTTATTTAAAAAAATAAATAATGATATTTAAATAAGACAATTTTTTTCACATCATAAATTGATAATTAAAATAATAATAAAATTTTGTAATATATATGTTGTTTATAAAAATAGAATTATTTTTTTATATATATTTGCATATTTAATTTTAGTCTATTAAATAATATTGCAGTTATTAAGTCAGTTATAAAAAAGTGTGTTAATATTATTATAACGCAATAAATAAAAAACAATTTATATTCAATGCTTGTTTTATTTTCATATATATATAAATTAATTTCAATTGTTATTGTTTTAATAAATGAAATTGAAAATTATGTAAAATATCTGATAAATACGTGAATTGATTGTTAAAATTATTATTTAATTAATTAGATCAATTGAAAAAATTATATTTCTAATTTTTGCTAGAAAAATATTTATTTTCTTTGATGCTTTGCATTGACAATACTATTAAAAATTAAATAAAAAATTAATATGTTAATAATAATGATAAATAAACAATAAAATAAACAAAGTCAAAGAAAATAAAATTGCTACGGTTTTACTAATTGGTATTCTTGAAGGAGTCTTCCGCGCGCGTTTGTTGGCAAATCGACTTTTGTTACTTTCACTTGCAGATATATATACCACAACTTCCGGGACACACGTGAATACAATTCATCACATCTTGTAGTGATCGCATCCCATCAAGGTGAAAACAAATCATTGTTTTTATATATATATATTTTTAAAAAGTAACAAAGAAAAAAACAAGTTTAAAAAAAGCAAATTATTTTCACCAATTTCGATTAAAAAAAAATATCGTGATTATTGAGAAGCAATTTTATATTTTTATATATATATATCATCTTTAGGCTTTTTTTTTTTTTTTACTTTTAAGTTTTAACATGAGGCTTTCTCTCAATTAATTTATATCCAACAATGATGGAATATAAATTCGATCGAAATTTCAAAGAAAACGTAACAAATAATTTATATGAACAAAAAAAAAATAATTGAGTTTTAATAATTTCAATGGCATCATCGTTACCATTATCACCATCACCATCATCATTATTATCATCATCATCATCCCCATCATCATCATTATCATCATCAACCACTTAAATTCGATCACATGAATTCGCAACATCAAGTGAAAGTCGATCATAAAAAGTTCATTTTGCACAAGAAAAAAAAAAAAAAAAACAACTGGAAGATGAAAAGTAAATAAAAAGTATGTAGAGAGGATAGAGATGATAATGATGATGATGATGATTTAGTGATAGTATCGTCTTTTTTTATTAGCTTTAATGCGGAAGAAATTTCACGCACTTTTTAGTATAATTTGTTGTCGAGTTTCAAACTCCAATTATGGAATGTACATTCCACGTATTTTCAACATTTTTAAAAAAAAAACTATTACGATCATCATTTTTAATTATTTAAATCCTTGTATGGTTTTTTAATTACGCAGTGTCATCAAATTAATCAAGCAGTTCAATGAAATAACTTTGAAAAAATTCTAAATCATTAAAAACGATTTGTTTTCGTTATACAATTTGCTCATGGAAATATAGTTTAATTTTATCTAAAAAAATTTATGAGAATTATTTTAATTTAATAAATTTTGTATAGACAAAAAGTTAGATATTAAATAAAATTTATCATATAAATAAATTGACATTTTAACGGACTCAATGCAAAAAAAATAAACCGAAAAAGTCAATTTTTAAATGTAGAATTGAATTTTTAATTTAAAATTTTTTTCAAGGGACAATGAAACATCGAAAAATTAAAAATACATATTTCTTTGTTAACAAATAATAAATTTCTATAAATAAAAATAAAAAATTGACAATACCAGCTAAAAATAAATAATAATTCAATATCAACAGTAAAAAAAAAATAAAAAAATCTATAAATATTATTTCTTACGATCATTATCATTATAAAAATTTCATTTTAAAAATAAATCCATTGCCAAGTCAATTTTCATCGTGATTTTATCGAAGCAAAACGTAAACATTGTAATCCACTGTTGTAATTAGAAATCAGCGTTATCAAAGTTGGAACAATCATGTATTAAAAAAAAAAAAAAAAATATCAAAACCAATCAGGATAATCCTGTTATCCCTAGCATCATCATGAATTAAAAAAATAAAAAAATAAAGTTGATGCCAAGACAAGATCAATGAGAATTTACAAAACAAGGTCAAAATTTTGAACCGAATATATATCATTATATCAACGTGGCTGTATTATTTTTGATGATCGATATTTTATTACAATTTAAAAATCATCGAACAATAGAATTGATAAGACTTTGATAAAGTAACTATCACTATGATTATGTTACTGTGCTGAGATAAATAAAATAACGTGTTGAAAAAATTATACAAAGAAAATAAAAAGTCATCGTTTGATATTATATTTTTTTTTGATAATCTAAATCACTTAAATATCAATCAATCAATATTAAACTGACAGTAAAAACTCATGGAATTTTATTTATTTATTATTTTTATTTTTATATAAAAGATGTGAAGGACTTTGTGGTTTTTTTGAGTGAAAGTTTTATGAGAGATGATTAAAATAAAACAGATTTATGTTTAGCTTACCACTTGCTGGATTATATTCATCATATTATATCGATCACTGATTGTTGTTTCCAACAGAGGTCTCTTTAAGATTATTTGAAAAATAATCAAATAAATTTATTGATAATCCTATTATAAAAAGGACAATTGACCGAATTTTATTCGTAATCTAATTAGTCAAAAATTTTTAACATTTGTTTATAAAGACCCAATTACTTTTATAGTTTTTTCTCTCTTATTGACAGGTAACTACATGTATTGTGTTGTTGCTACGATTGTTTATTTTTGACAATTAGATTATT
>MKYW01000570.1:26785-41450 GCA_015776835.1 Aphidius ervi
TTTTTTTTTTTTGTTGTGATATAATATTATTCAATCATTTGGTTTCCATCCTTTATATTTTATACTTGAACGAAAAAATATTAGTATAAAAGCGAGACCCGGCGAAACTTGCGAGACGAGACCGAGACGAGACCGAGACCGATACCGAGACTCGTTGAATCTTGTCTTGTCTCGTACCGCATGAAGCCCTAGCTATAACCAGGAAAGTATCAGGAAAACAGGATCTGGTTGGCCTTAGCAAAACCAGATTCGGAGATAGTCTGGAAAATTGGATCCGGCTTATCTGAGTCATACCGAATCCGATTGGAATCAGAATGCGGCCTGCCCAGATCTATTTTCTACTCGGGTCAGCAAAATACTGTTTTGAAAAACAATAAAGTAATTTGTAGAACAACTTTTTTTGTATAACCGCTGATATCTGTAAGGAATTGAGAAACATTGTTATAACTTTTTTCCTTCTCCTTGTACACTTAGTACACTTAGTTGTGCCGTGATTCAATAAGTAAACACTGTATGACAAAAAAATTATCAAAGAAATATTTTATATCAATTTTTTATTTTTCCATACAAATTATAAACATGTTTTTTTCAAATACTGTACATATAATGAATTCTATCAATCCTTTAAAAACACTAATTTAATGATATATCTCATTTCATATTTTATTCTTTATGTTTTTATCTGCCTGTCATGTCATGTCATGTCATATTGTCATGTCTGCTTTTTTCTCTTATTCTTTTATGTATTACTTATTCATTACAAAATCAATTAAGCGATCTTCTTTTTCTTTTAATTATAATATAATATAATTTACATGAAGGTTTTTTCGTAATTTTTTTCTGCTGGTTAACATTATTTTTATCTATTTCGTAATTTTTAGTTTCATTTGATTTACCTGCATAATCAAGGTAAATTTCGATATGGCAGTTCCAGGATAAGACAAAGGTCTTTTCAATTAACATATGGTTTTTTTGTTATATCTTGTTTCATTAATTTTTTTTTCTTTGTAAATTAACAGTCACTATTTCTTTAACTGATTGTAGGCATTGCTTTCAAACCAATATGCAATTTACTCCTAAAAAGAAAAATACCTTTCATTGCATCAAAAATCGCATTTTACATTCTTACAAAATTGAATGATAGTGAAAGTGAATGTTATCTCTCTACTGATAAATACAATAAAACATTTAAATGTTTTGTTAAAATAAAAGTTTGTGTAATAGTATATTAAATTGTGGTAATTTTTTTTTTTTTTCGTATTTCAAGTTGACGACGTTGAACCTTTTATAACTGATACTTCTGCAAAGGAAGTAATGTATACAATTCAGGTTAAAACTAAAAATAGTCATTATACAACTTCGTTTTTATATTTTTGAAAAAATTTTTTAACTTTATTGAGTCAAGTTTTGCGTTGTCACATAACGCTTTAAGAAAAACAACATACATTATAACGTGGATACTTAGAAGTAATTTCATTACATGAGTATTATTTGTATGATCGGACTTTATGAACAATGCTGATAACAACGCCAATGTAGGAGCGCGCGAAGCATGCACTTACAAGTTTTATAGATAGGGCCAGTTTTTTCAACCATAGTTATAGAAATCTGCTGGCTCGACATTAACTACCTCAGTTAACTAACTATCGGATAAAAACATATATATGTTAGTTAACATTATAAACACATAATCCTTAGTTAGTTAACTAAAGGTTACAGAGCGTCGAGCCAGCAGATTTCTATAACTATGGATGAAAAAACTGGCCCATAGAAATGTAGTAAATGTGCGCTTTCACATGTTCAACAAGTCAGATATATATTGGCCAAAATAAAAAATTCAAACCTACTCAACGTTTGCTACTGAAAAAATATCGGATGGATGATTCTGATAGTATGTACACATTTTTTTAATTTAGCAATAATTTTCTAGTCACAATTTACACTTCATTATCCATGTATGTATCATCAAAAAATGTTCCTTTCTTTATTCTCCCATTAAATTGTTTTAATATCATCAATATTGAGGGAGAGAGTACTATTTTCAATCTTCACAGAAGACATAGATAAATATATTTTTATAATCATTTCTTATAAATTTAATTCACTTATTAATAAGTCATTATTTATTAATGTTAACCATGTTTGTGTTGATTTACAATTTTTTATACTTTTTTGTCTTTAATCGAAATTCAAATACATAAACAAAAAAAAAAAAACAATTGAAATAATTAACTTATTTTATAACTTTTTGCACATAACTAATCAGTTTTTTTAAATCTTGATTTAATATTTTTCTGCTTTTTCTTCGTTAAGTTCACACATTTTTTATCATTATAATTGAAATTATTACAATCATTAAAATTAGTTAGCTGCACTGTATAGACGTGAAAAAATAACAACAATTCATTAGTACAAGAGCTGCCAAATTATTTCTTAATTTCTATTGAATAATTAAACTTAATGTACCTATATAAAGTGAAACTTACTAACTATACATCAAGGCAAGTTTTCCTTGAAATATAATTCGTCAGTCATATTATACCAGTTATAGATGACAACTTTTTTTTTCATAGAAGCAAGTTATCAAATGAAAACAAAATGCAACATAAAAAATCGATTGTTTTCATTTTATTTAGAATTAAAAATAAATATACTTTTAATTAAAAAAAATTGAAAATATATTGCCACATGTTCTATAAAAGTTCTTAATATTAATGCAGTCCTACGTATAATTTTTTTTTTTTCTTTTTAATGTTTTCATTTTTGTTATATTTTCTGTTTGGTAGGAATTAAATTATATAATCTTTAGACAAAGTCATCAAATAAATTGAAATTATTAACATGAACTTCCATTGGAGGGGATAATCAAACGATCAAATCAAAAATAAACTTAAACGAAGATCAGCTTCTTCATTTTTTCCATGATTATGATTTGTGGTCCCTCCTTTTTTTTTATTTATTTATTTATTTATTTTATTTTATTTTATTTTTTTAACTATTTTGGCCTACATATTTATTATATATATTTGAAACAAAATCAATTAAGTACGAAATTTAATCGCTATTGATTAATTCTATTTTGTTGATTATGTTTTTTCTACTTTGTTTGAGAATTTGGGAATACAATCAGAGATTGTATTGACCTAAAAAACATATAAAGCGGATTGCACCATGTTCTTAGAGACATTGAAAGAAATTTTGCAATCAAAGACGGTAAGCAAAATAAAAAAAATTAATTTATCTCGTGAATTATAGATAAAATTAAAATCCGTAAAGACCAATAATCTTACAGTACAAAATGAAAATCATTCAAAGAAATACGAAAACATTTCTCAGAGATAAATATTGCTGTTTAAAACTGAGTGGTGGAACTCACACAAAACATAATATGCAGTCAACAGTTTTTTTTTATAAGCTAAAAACAGTATCATAAAAAAAAAAAAAGAAACGACACATTAATAAAATGATGGAGCTTATATATTTTTTTTTGCATGATCAAAGCACTCGAAAACTTAATATATTCTCAAGTTGCTATTCAAACTGACTGAAATGTTTTTTAAAAAAAATATAAAAAGATTCAAGTTTACATAATCCCCAAGTTTTAATTGAGTATGCATTTAAGGTTAGTTTTTGATTTTTGTTATTTTTTTTTAAATTATTTTTGTTATTTTTCCCTAATATAAAAAAATATAAACTGGGGAGATGTGAATTCGCGATAGCATCCTTATATTTATTTTATTTTCATTTAATTTCTTATCATTTCTACTTCATTCTTTTAACCTTTATCTTAGTTAAAATTTCGAATCTAGTTAACTTTATACACGATCATTTATAACAATGTAAATTGTAATCATTGCGTCAATAATCTTCAAGATATATACTCTAAATTGTAATATATGTAAATTTTTTATGCACGTGAATGTCTTTGTGTATTATATTTATTTATCCACCTTGTCAATTGATTATCTTTCTCAATTACTTTTATATTGTAGAATAAGTTTTTATTCTACTATTGCCTAATTTTTTTTTTCTGTTCCATGTAGAGTAAAATTATAATGCTAAAATGTGTTGGTACTGGCGATCCAACCCAAGATCACAATATTTCACTGACTCATTTACTCTTATTTCCCATTTAAATTTTTATTGTCATTGCGATGAATATTTATTTTTTTCTAATTTCGATGGAAATCCAGTCCTCAAAAATAAAAATAAAAAATTTTTTTTACGATTTTTCAAATTAATTATCTACATAAAAATTGAAGAAGAAATATTTTTTTTCACCATTAACGAATAGCTGCGAGTCAGTTATTAAGAGAAAAAAAAAATGAAACTCAGGCTGACCATAATTGATTGTATAGTTTAAGTAAAAAAAAAAGTTTAAAATAATATTTTATGCCAACTGACGACTAAAAGTAAATCATCCTAGATCACAGCTTACAAAAAAAGGTCAAGTATTGATTTACTATATAACATCAAGAAAGGCATCGATAATATTTGAGTAAGCAAACTTCGATTTTTTCGTTTATTATTATTAATATTATTAATATCACTATAACTATATTATTATAATTATTATATTATTATTAGTATTATTGATATTATTATTATTATTATTATTATTATTATTATTATTATTATTATTATTATTATTATTTCGTAAATACTTTGTAAGTTTTTTAACGTTTTTTTGTTTGCATTTCGAAGTATGGAAATGTGCGATGATACTTACAGTAAGCGTGATTTTCAATTTTTAAAAAGTTTTTATTAATAAATGAATGATTATTAATTATTTGCTTATTTTTTCATGTGATGGTAGGCACTGATCGGGGTGGATGGCTGCATGGCAAGCAGATAAAAAAAATACACAGTTTATTCCTGAATCAATCTGTATATATGGTGCTGAGCACCGTGTTCCGACGTAGATACTTCAAAGACATACGCTGTACAAAGCAACGTTTCTTGGGTGTCTCTATTTGTAACCACCTAAAAATACAAATTGTATAAATACCAGTTTATAATTATAGATCGTTTCTACTATATTTTCAATAATGTTTTATAAAAGAAAATATCGAAATGGTTTACCTGAAGAATTGTAAAATTTTCAAGTACGCTGTTCATCATATATTTTTCCGGTAGGTGCTTCAATTTATGTATAAAATTAATCATGTATTCACACATTGGTGAGCGACTGATACGATAGACAAATCTCCCATTTTCAAATCTTGCATACTCAGTCTCCACTTTTTCCACCACTTGTTTTCCAAAAGAGCATACTTTCGTCGAGCATGTTATTGTCATATTCTCATTGCTTTCATATCTATTTGAAATTCAATAAATTAAAGAAAAATAATCAAAATACAAATCCAAAGTAATAATAGTATTAATTGTCACAAAAAAAAGTAAATCTTACTGGCTTGTAACACCATAGAAAGCGCCTGCTTCATCTTGAATATTTGTATTGAGATCAGCCCAAAATTTAACAAGGAAAAATGCTGTCTGAGGTCCTTTTGCATGTAATTCTTTGAGGCCACCTTTTTTTTCTGGAAATTTGTCATAGATTTGTCTCACCTCTACTGCTTCTAAGAGTGGATCAGCGTAAGTCACTGTTCCTCCTATATGTACAAACAGATGTTTGTGGTACTGTAAAAAATAAGAATAATATTATACCTATACTGAAAAAAAAAATTTCTAAAAATGGTACAAAAACTTCTCAATAAGACAAATGAATTTATTATTGAAATTCCTTATCAGGTTAATAGTAACAATCATACTACTATACCAACAGTAATAACTTACAATATCATTATCTCTATGTTGCTCCATGTAAGCAGAAAATTCAACAAGTCGGAGTTTATGAGTAGCAATTGCACGTCCTTCCCAAGGTGGTGGTGGTGGTGCTTGTACCATATCACCACTTGACACCGCTGTTGCAGGCTTCCCAGAGTACGTTGATTGTGCATATGGCTTGACATCTTGTGACGAACCTGGCTGTAATCCTGGCTGCCAAAAATTCTATTTAAACAAATTAAATATTTTATTCATTTGAATAGATGATTTTTGATGAGTAATATTATGAAATAACATCAAAATAAAATTTTTGAATTTTTGTGTACAAAAGTGACTCATTTTTTCTCTTTTTAATAAACAAAAGATGTGGAATAAATAATATAAATAAAAAAATTAGGCAGTTTTTTCAGAATTACAAAATCAAATTCACAAGCTGTCGTAAGAAAACCGCTTAATTTTTTTGATTCAAATATTCTTTTATTTTACATTTCTTGTTGATAAAAAAGGGGAAAGAATAAGTCACTTTTTGTATACAAAAATTAACAATGTTTATTATGATGTTATTTCACTTCTTTGGTTTGAGGTTGAAAGTAAAATATATTTTCCGTTATTGAATTTTTGATTTTTTAGTCTCAAATAAAAGCCAGAATAATAGTCTATTTTGATGAATTTTTTCAAAATTTTCGTGCTAGTTTTTTTTTTAGGATAATTGATGTCAAAGTTGACAACTTGAACACACAGAGATAGGGACTGAACACATATTGACGCTTGTAGTTGAAAAAATGGAAGTATCGGAATTCAGGCCCGTGGCACCCCGAGGTGCCCCCCATGGCGGCTTATTGGTGGTTATGGCTTTTTCTACTATTCGTAATTTTATTTTATTTTATGCAGTTTTGGCTTCAAAATAAGGGACTTAGTTTTTTTTCGTGAACTTCCTGGACTTATGAAAAAAACTAAGTTTAACTATAGAATTTCCCTTCACATTTTACCCAGGCTTGAGACTTTTTTTTCGTGAAGAGCAAAATTTTTTACTTATCCGCGAGATTTTTTACTTAGCTGTAATTGTAGCCAAACAATCAATATCTAAATTATTCGACTTACCTAGATTTTTTGGGTGGGTGCCACGGGCCTGAATTCCGGTGCGTCCAAATAATAAATTGTCCTAAAGAGTTTGTTTAGGGCTCAAAAGATGCGTCTCTGAGAATACTATCGCACGTATTTCTCCATAGATTTTTTTTTTTTTAGAAAATTTAAAAAAATTTAAAATTAGATGATTTTTTTCATCATTCGAAAAATTATAGAGCGAAAACTATTGAAGTGGAACTATCAATAATAATATTATTTTTTTTTCAGAGATTCAGCTCTATGAGAATAGGGTCATAAAAAATATTTTTGAGCAGGAATGGATGCATTAATGACGGTTTCGAGGCAATTTTAGGGGACTCTCAAAAACGGGTAACTCGATAACTCTTGATAAAATTGTCATAGTGTTTTCCTATATAAATCAAAAAATGCGTCTTTCGAATACCATATATTTTTTTATAAAATTATTTTCCTTAGAATCATAGTTTTTGAGGAAAAAAAAAAAAACTGTTTTTTTCAATTTTTAGTTTTTTTTTTTTTTTTTTNTTTTTTTTTTTTTTTTTTTTTTTTTTTAAAAGTATAACTACTTAAGAAGTAATTTTGTAAGTAGGTGAAAGGTACTGAAAAGACGCTTCTTGGAGGCCTAACAAAACCTCGCTAGGATTATGCTATTGAGACGATATCGTGTAAAAAGCACAAATTGCAAAAACTATAAATTCTATAAACTATTGTTTGAGACATGAATGATCTTGTATAATTGTGAAACAGGAATAGGAATAGTTATAGGCATTGAATAAGAACATCCGTTTTTAGGTAAAGAAAAACTGTTTGAACACTGTTATTTAATATAACTGAGATTTTATGTACACTTTAAGTATTGTCGTTGTATAAAATAATAATAAATGTGTGCTGAAATAACGTGTAACATGTGCAGTAGATTGTATTAATCTCGGCACTTAGTCTGTGTTTCAGTGAACCAGATCAAAGCTGACTTAATTTGCTTGATGTGTTCTGTGTAACTTTATGTGTGAATGAATTAGGTTAATAAATTGATATGTGTAACTGAATTTAACAATGTGTAACTGAGTAATAAAAAGACTATAAAGTCTGTGTGCGAAAAACAAGCGTGTTGCATTGTGTGAAACGTGAACCTAACTAACTGCTGCCGGTCGGCTAGCTGTCAGTGCGTGTGTGTATGTATGTGTGTTTTTGAGAGTGCTGCTGCTTGGCATGTGTGTCAGAGTTTCCCAAACAACTATAAATTGAAAAATTATCCCTCTAAGCGGAATAGTTTTAAAAAAAAAAAAAAAATTTCTTGTTTCATTTTTTAACTATTTCTGTCAAAAGCAATCATGCCTAGAAAGATAATTCTTAAACAAGGCTCTAGAGAACTATACGATTTTCACACGATATGCACGATATCTCTTGATAGTATCATTGTAGCAAGGTTATGTTAGGCTTCTAAGAAGCGTCTTTTCGATACCTTTTACGCACTCCTACAAAATTACTTCTTAATCAGTTATACTTTTTAAAAAAAAAAAAAAAAAAACTAAAAATCGAAAAAAAAGGTTTCTGTTTTTCTCAAAAACTATGTTTCTAAGGAAAATAATTTTATAGAAAAAGATATGGTATTTGAACGACGCATTTTTTGAGCTATATACGAAAACACTACGACAATTCTATCAAGAGTTATCAAGGTTCCCGTTGTTATTACATTGTTAGCGGAACGTTACGCAATCGATAACTCTTGATAAAATAATCGCAGCGACTTCATGTACGGCTCGAAGAATACGTTTTCTAAATACTCATCACATGTATATAAAACTACTTTTCTATGATTTATAGTTTTCGAGTAAAAAAATAAATAAAACTTTATTTTTTTTCATTTTTCGATTTCGGTGTATTACTTAAAAAAAAAAATTAATAACGAGCTGGATCTGTTAGAGCGCGATAGAGTTTTCATGACGCTGGATTTGAGCTTAATACAAAGTCTCCACGAGCATTTTATCGGAAGTTATTGAAAGTGCCGTATTAAAAAAAAAAACCGCCCATTTTGAGAGGCGATTCTGAAGAGCCATTTTCACGAGCTTTTCTCAATCGCTTTTTCTAGAAACTTGATTAACAGATATAACTAAGTTTCACCGAGATATTACTAATTATCTGGTGATAATTATTCTTGCATGTGTACACACCCCTTAAAATTTTTTTTTTTTAGTTTATTTTCGGCTGGCAACATTTAAAAAAAAATTCAAATTTAATTTTCGTCGTTTTTTCGTAGAAATGTGGAAACATTTATTCATTAATTATTTTTTTCTCATGGTATCGTTGTATATATATTAACAAACACTTTGAAACGACTACTATATCTGTTATCGATCAGAAAACCAAATAAAAAGTTTTTTAATGAATTGCGAAAGTTATTTGTCTATTTTTTAATTTATTAGAATGTAATGTCTTGCAGCAATAGCCACATTACAGGGTGAAGCGTAAGTCGCGAACAGTAGGTATACTACGAGATTGTACGTGAAATTTTAAATAGAGAATGTTTTCAAATTTTGGGTCTACGACGCTTTGTGCCTGAGTTATTAACGTTTTAAGTTGACCAATCAAAATCGAGCGTCGAAAATTATTATCATTATGGCGTCTGAATCCACGTGTGTGTTTACGCGCCATGGATTAAATTGTTTTTGTTTTTTTGATTAATTCAAAATCCAAACGCAAGATGTAGCTAAATCATAAATTCGCTGGATGAATGCACAGCTGCAAACTCACACACACAGCACTCACACTAATCATAACAAAATAATCATTTTGAATTTAAAATCACACTTATATTTTTGATCACATTATGTGATTTATTTATTGATCACATTTTAGTTTAAAAACACTTTTATATTTTTTTGATCACTTTATGTGATTATCTATCAATGTGATCAATAAATAAATCATATAATGTGAATATTCTTTCAATGTGATCAATAAATAAATCACATAATGTGATCAAAAATATAAATGTGATTTTAAATTAAAAATGATTATATTTTTTGATTACATTATGTGATTTATTTATTGATCACATTGATAGAATAATTACATAATGTGATCAAAAAAATATAAAAGTGTTTTTAAATCAAAATGTGATCAATAAATAAATCACATAATGTGATCAAAAATATAAATGTGATTTTAAATTCAAAATGATTATTTCGTTATGATTAGTGTAAACGCACACGTGGATTCAGACGCTATAATGATAATAATTTTCGACGCTCGATTCTGATTAGTCAACTTAAAACGTTAATAACTCAGGCACAAAGAGCGTAGACCCAAAATTTAAAAACATTTACTATTTAAAATTTCACGTACAATCTCGTAGTATACCTCCTCTTCGCGACTTACGATTCACCCTGTAGAACGTAAAAATTTTAATGAATTTGATAGAAAAAAAACTTATAAACATAATTTTATTTACAAAATCACGTAACACGGCCACCATGGCCCTAGCCGGAGTATTAAAAACTTTCAATTTTCAATAAGTAACGTGAGCCACCAGCCCCAACACACGTTACCAGGTATTTTCCTTTGTTAGATTCGTTTATTTATTGAACAAAAACCAATATCTGTTTTTTTTATACTTTACACAACTTTTCCAAAAATCAACTTACATGTTTTTTCTCAGTTTTAATGGATTATTCATGCCAAAATCTACAACCACGGCTGTACTCGGAATTTTTTAAACAATTAGTTTACTTATAATCTTGACGAGTACCCGAGTGGAAATCTAGTCAGGCTCGACGGATTTGATGTCCGATCCTGATCAAAAATTGATCAAGTTACCTTATTTCAGGAAGCTTGATTGAATCCTGATCAGGATTTGATCAAGATATTTTTTTGCGTTCAATTTCAAGTTAACTTGATCAAGATAGCATCAAGTATCTTGATCACATCTTGATCAAGTGAACCTGGTCAAATCTTGATCAATAAATGATCAAGTTGGATGATTTCAAATAAATATTTTTTTAAAACAAGTTTCCCTGTTCAAGATAGGATCAAGTGTCTTGATCACATCCTGATCAAGTGGGTCTGGTCAAATCTTGATCAAAAAATCATCAAGTTGGATGATTTAAGATAAATATTTTTTTAAAACAATTTTTCCTGTTCAAGATAGGATCAAGTATCTTAATCACATTTTGAACAAGTAAACCTGGTCAAATTATGATCAACATTTTCTTAGTTTTATCATATTTAAAATGTAGATAGCTGATGACAGCTCTGTATAATATTTCTTCTATTAAATAATTTATTCCAATATCTATCCATAATTTTATATTACGAATTAACAAATAAATACAAAAAAATTATTTCGTATTTTATTAATTAAAATATATATTTAAAAATAATTATTTAGGAATAATTATTGTATTGCACAATTATTTTTTTTCCAATTATTAATCTTCCTCTGAATCTATCATTTTCTTTTTGCCTCTTGAGAGTGAATGTAAAATATGAGGATTAAAAAACTATTCGTTGCATCGATCGTCCAGTAGCCGAGCGGGCTAAAGCGTGCGTTTAAAATAGTAATCCGTTGTTCGTAGGTTCAATCCCCTCTAGTTGCGCAACTTTACATAATTATATTCTTTGTCTTTCATTTCAGCACATCTATCTCTAGCTCTATCCCAGGAATAATAAGTAATTAGCTGATTCAAAAAAAAAAAAAGAAAAAAGAAGTGATTTGTTAAATAATTTTTTTTTATCATTTTTTGATAATGTTTCTTGATCACTTTTTGATCAAAAATCTCGATCAAGCCATCCATTTTTGCGTTACGTTTTGATCAATTCTTGAACAGGTAGCTTGATCAAGACTTGACCAGGTACCTTGATCAAGTCTTGATCCATTTTTGCGCTGCGTTTTGACTGATCAAAACTTGATCTGAGATCAAGTTGTCTGATCAAGTTTTGATCATATCCTGAACTGAATTTCTACTCGGGTAAGTGCTTTATACAATAAAATGAACCACAAAAGTGTTATTTCTTGAGTATTTTTAACTATGTAACTTGTAGAAAATTTTTCAATGAATTTTTTGATGATAGCTCTTTAAATTGATTAGTTAATTACTGAATAAAGATTTAAACAATTACGATAGTCCTTATTCAATAATTTTTTTAATCGTTGTCGAAATCTAGCAGCAGATAACAGCACGAAATTTGAGAGATTTTCCTATAATTTCCTAGTGTTCCCCATACAAAGGCATATCAGTGTAAAAACTGAATGACAGATGGGAGCATTTTTTTTTGACAATGAAAGCATTATCTTTTTTATCATGAATAATTGTGAAGTTAAGAATTCAATTATTATAAATATTAATTTTAAACATCTAGTGTTTTCTATAAATTAAAAGATGATGATAACTTTGGTGATGGTAAACAATTTTGCATATCAATTGATATTGATAACTTTATATTATTACTATTATATGCAATATTTTTATCATTATTTTTTATTTTTTTTTATTTTCAACTAAATTGTTACAACTTTCAAACATGACTTCTAGAAGGAAAAATCACGTATATGTTGTGAATAGTATTCTACCAAAAATGATGTACCCAAACACGCCAAATTTTTTTTAATGAACGAACAATACGAGGGTTGTTGGTCACACAAAAAAACAATGTCTAAAACGTCCTAACGAGCAGGGCCCGGGTTCGAATCCTGATTAAAGATTTGTTTTTGATTTTTTTTTATTAAAATTTAAGGAAATTTTTAAATAAAATCAATTCATGGGAGGGAGGGGGGGAATGTGATAGAATTTACATCAAAAATATATATAATTTTATATAAACTATTATATATAATCGTTATATATAAATTTTATATAATTGATATACACGCTTTCTTCCAATTTTATATATAAAATATATATAATTGTTATATATAATTATGATATATAAATTATATATTTTTTTTCCGTGTGGGCACGTTCTGAGCTTCTGTACCGAGCCACGGTAATTTAGGGTTGTGTCTAGTTTGCCAGAAGTACTTTATCTAGACATGACACGTGCCTCGGTAATTCATGCTTGTGACAAGGTTTTGCCGATTGCTTCTTCCAAGCTTAATACAAGGTTCAGAGTACTGAGCTTGCTTCATGCGTGTGTTTCCATAACACAAGCCTTCTTATCGCTATTTTATTAAGCTCGGCTGTGAATAGACAAACTCACAGAAATTTTTTGGTAAAAAAAAGAAGAATAATTCTTGACGGTAGAAATAAACTTCTTGGCAAAAACATTTTTGAAGAAAGAAATAAGTTGTTTATTAAAAATAATAATTGTTTTGTAATAAGATAAAATAAATCTTGAACATGATACTCAATTTTGATATATGTCGGGTTGCCGTGCACTCCATCTATAGATTTTTAGTCGTATGACTGAAAATTTATACTTTGATCGGTCAGACCAAGTACCGATCGGAGAATGTAGTTGTCATGCAAATTAAAAATTAAATTCATCAATTTGAATTATTTTTCAATTTTATTATTTAAAATGATAATCTATCGCGTTATTTATGTGAATGCATTTTTTAATTGAGTAATTAACATAAAACTATGTTAATCCACCAAATAAATGTTGATTATAAATTAAAAGTAACTTTTGATTTTTATAATTGAAAAAACCAGAGTTTATTTCACAGTTATAAAAAATTTGATTTACAAGTATTTTTTATGTTTGATTTTCCAAACATCAAAATGTACTATTTCAATCTATCACTTTGTCATAATCCAAACTTGTCTAAGCCCTCTATGAGTCTAGCTTAAAATATTGTACTATTATTTTCTATTAAATTAACTCTTTTAACATGAAAATTTTAAAAAAAACATCATGAATTTCATTTACAAGTATTTTTTAAGTTTGATTTTCCGAACATCAAAATGTACCATTATGATCCATCACTTTGTTATAATTCAAACTTGTCTAAGCACTCAGTGTGTCTAGTTAACAATATTTTACTATTATTTCCAGTTAAATTGAATCTTTTTACTTAAAAACGTCACGTTGACATTAAAAATGATACTTTCAATTGTTATTTTTTTTTTCTGAATCATACAACTGGTCCACCAGCTGTATGCCGATTTACCAGCTATTCAGCAATATATCGAATTCGACAGTCATGTTAGCAGCCAGATTTTCAGAGTTTTCAGCCCCGTTTACAACTCTTTCGCGTCATTTTTTAACTGAAGTAGTTGTTAATATTGATATTTGTTATCGATGAAATGGCAATTAAAGGAGGAACACATCGTGATGAACATACCGCTGAATGCTCGGTTGGAATAGATTTCAGGAATTAAGAAGGGTGGGAATTTGAAAATCGATTTATGGGGACAAGTGTTGGACCAGCTAAGCATGCGTTGGTACACTGAGAGAAATTTTAACTAAAAATTAAAACCATGGTTGAATAGAAATTACTATACTGCTTTGTAATTTTTGTTTTATTTCTGGGACTGGCCGCGAGAGATGATATTTTACAATAAAATTATGTAAAATGTCACACAATGTCAAAAAATTGTTATGTTACTTCAAGTCTCTCTACATCGTTATCTATTGCAGATAGACATGGGATTGAGTGAAGTTAATTATTGAAAATTCAATTCTAAACAATTTATAAAGAATTACTTTTTTTGATTAATCTCTTAGATTATGAGTTATGAGTTAATTAAAATAAAGAACATGCATGTTTTGTGGAAACAATAAAAAATATTATATGTTCGAATAAAAAATACTGCACAATTTAATAAATATTCTA